>APFE030121765.1:8369-20937 GCA_000404065.3 Pinus taeda | reverse complement strand
ACCCAGATCTACCGCGATCCACTGATCTTTATCCACCAACAGATCCTCCATCTTGAGTTTCCACAACTCAAAACTCTGACCATTGAAGTTCTCAATCTCTATCTTTCCGCTGCTCGCCATCTTCTTTCACCACCAGAATCGATCTCGCAGATCTCCCACTGAACAGGGTCTACCACAGGCCCTAGCGAAACCCCTCAGCAACAAAGGCGTCCCCTTGAAGCCAAAACATCTCTGATACCAAATGTAGGTTTTTAACCCCGTACAAAAATTACCTGCATACGAATTCTAAATCACAGGAAAAATAAAAATGCGAGCATAACACATAAAACACATATACACAGAGATTTCCCCCTGGATCCAAAACTGGGACTACCAGCTTGATTTTTCATTATTTTCCTTTCAATGTTACAATACATATTTATACATGCTGAAGCATCCAATACTATGGACCGAAAACCATTGCGTCCAAAACCATGGACCGAAAACCATTGCGTCCAAAAAACATGTGCGAAAATCATGCACAAAACCATAGGTGGGTCCACCTAACCTAACATAGGGTCCAAAACAAAAATTTTCCGGGGCGCTACCACGGACCCCATAAAGTGGGGTTACGGGTACCCCTCAAACCCCCTGTTAACTATGTGGAAAGAATATAACACAACCCAAAAAATACTACCATCTAAGGAACTTGAAGGCCCTCTGCTTATTAGATAAACAAAATTATCTAGAACATTTGCCCAAAATTGTAAGGGAAATCCTGCATGCAATCTCATGCACCTTGCACGCTCCATGATTGTCATGTTCATCCTTTATGACACACCATTTTCCTGTGGTGTTCCTGGAACTGCCTTCTCTCTACGAATTCCATGCTATGAATAATAGTTATTAAACTCTTTGTTGCAATATTCACCTCCATTGTCTTATTTGAGACACTTTAACTTCTTTCCTTTCTCATTCTCAACCACAACTTCCCATTTCTTGAAAGTATCAAATACATCATATTTATTCTGAATACAATAAACCCAGGTTTTTCTAGTAACATAATAGCGAGAACCATAGAGAGATGATACCTGAGTGGGTCCCCATACATATGTATGCACAAGCCCTAATTTTTCGCTCTTCTTTTCCTTCTCAACTCTCATAAATATGACTCTCTTTTGTTTTCCATAAACAAAATTTTCACAAAAATCCAAATCGAAATGCTTCAGACTTGGCAAAAAATTGCTTGAGTGAAGAATTCACATCCCCTTCTCACTCAGTGCCCGAGCCTATGATGTCAAAGTTTCGTATCTGCTCCTGTGGAGATCAAAGCATTAACATAATAAGAAATACGATTGCATAAATACAATGTCCCAACCTTTTCTCCTTTTGCTATTACTAGGGCTCCTTTAGTGACCTTCTAGGTTTTGTCTGTGAATGTAGTTACACAATGTTCACCACCTAACTACCCTATTGAAAACATATTTTTCTTTAGATCTGAAACATGCCTTACCTCCTTCAATAGCCATTGGTTTCCATTTTGTTGCTTTATAAAAACCTTACCCATTTCAATGATTTTACAGTGTTTATCATCACCCAAACGAACATGTCCAAAATCTCTTTGAACATAGTCATGAAAATGTTTCCTATCAGGTGTAGCATGGAATGAAGTCCCTGAATCAACCACCTAGGAATCAATAATATTTTCTAATGAAATAATCAAAGCATCTTACAACACATCACCTATCACATTTACTTCATGATTGTTCTCTTGTTTTCCATATCCTTCTTTTCCTTCCCGAGATTTGCAGAATTTCTTTATGTGTCCTTTCTTCCCACATTTCCAACACCTATCCCTGATTCAGATTTGGATCTTCCTTTTTTTGACTTACTATGATTTCATGGGCTCCTTCCTCTTTCCATTTTTCTTCCCCTAGTCTTTGTAACCAAAGCATTACTTGATGTCTCACCGGAGCTTTTCCATCACATTTGCTCGATAAGAATGGCACCGACAACATCATCAAAATTTAAAGTATTAGATATAGAGACATAGTTACTAATGGCCATAACTCAACCATTCCAAATTTTTGGTAATGAACATAGAAACATTAAATCCCTAACTTCATCAAAATTTACCCATACAAAACTTAACTGACTAGTAACTGTGTTAAATTGATTTAAATGATCAGCAATAGATCTTCCTTCTAACATCTTCATATTAAATAGACTCTTCATAAGAAATACATTATTTGAGGCCGAGAGGTTTTCAAATAGTTTTGCCAATGCCGTAATTAAACCTTCTGTTGTCATTTCCTTTGGAATGTTAAATGCCATTGATGCTTTTAGACACAACCGTATTGTTCCTAGTGCCTTTCCATAGAGAATCATCCATTCTGTGTTTATCATACTTGTCAGCTTATTCAATTTTTCACTCAATGGTAGGGACACACAGGGAAAATTTTAAGGATGGAAATTTATTTTAAAGTTTAGAAACCTTGACGAATCTCACTAGTACATAATATGAACTTTGTAAAATATTTGGCAATGTTTTCATAAAAGTATTCAAATTTCTAATAATTTTATAGTCTTATATAAAATTTAGGTGATTTTTAAGGGAAAACAATTTTATACTAGAAAATTTGGGCGAATAATTTAAAAAAATGGAAATTAACGAACCTTTTTTTGGAAAAAAAAACTTGGAATTTTACCCCACTTGCGAATATTAGCCCCTAAAATTTTCCCTAGGTACATATATTTCTGATACAGATAATATTTCATCTATATCTTCCACAACTGGTAATTTTGGCCATTCAATTTCTAGACATTAAACCTACCACTTCCACCATTATTCCCACTCGAACCAAGAACCCTTCTCTCCTATGAGTTATCAGCTAAATAGACCTTGGTATCTAATACCAGTTGTTAGGAATTAATGAACAGAGCAATGAAATACAAAAAATATTGTGGAAACACAAATACAAAAACGTATGAAACAAGAGTGACACAAATGTAAGTGGCTCACATAATTTGGGTTACGTCCATGGAGGAATAATTAGTCCTTCTTTTATACTATCCAACAAAATGAAGAGATACAACCTACAACAGATCTGTTGTAATTTCCTCTTCACTCTCACACAGTCCCCTCTCTCTCTCTCGCTCAGAATAATAATCCACAGTCACAATACAATTCCCTCATATAGAAATTTTTCATCTATTTTTAGGTTTGGGGGCATTACCCCTGAACCTTCACCAGAGAGGGGGCTCATAAAAGTCACCATCGCCCCCCTAGACCCCCTGCCAACGACGATTAAATGGGTGGTGTTTCCGCCCCATTAGGAATAGGGATCCAACGTGACTGAAACAAAAAACATCTAAACAATCAAGAAGATAATCAAGGTCCACACCCAACACTATTATGGAGTGAAGTGGTGCAATTGTTTTTGAAAATGAAGCTTTGAATTTCCTCAGGTACCATGCTACCCCAACAATTTTTTTAACCTTAGAGACATTTGTAGGAACCAATCACTTCATGTTGGCATACATATTTGTAGGATCTATATTAAAATCACGTCCATCAATCACATAACCTAAATACACCAAACACTTTTTGAAAACAAGAAAATATTGATAGGGGGTTGAATCAGTAATTGTGTTTTTTCAACTGACCAATTTCAGATTATTTTAACAACCTTATAACTCTTTCTTTAATCAATTTGCACATTTATATATGTTTTCAACATTTTAACAATTTCTTTAACGTATTGATAGATTTATTTAATTATTCAACAATTAACCATGAATTCATAGAAACACATACAAGCAGCTCATGCAACAATTGAGACACCAGAAATATGTGGAAACTCATAAATGGAAAAGCCATAGATTTTGGGTGTTATGATGTAAAGGAAAGCACACACTCCCTCTTTTATATCAATTTTATGTAGAGATCTACCTATAAGAGGCTTCTACCTTGATTTTCTTTGGAAAACTACAACTTGCTAGGAGCACCCATTCCCTCTTCTACAAGCTCCAACTTTCTCTTTATCAGGTTACTACCTGAAAGGAGACACCAATCTCCTGATAAGATTACAAATTAACTTTTCTAATTTACTTGGTCTTTGTATCTACTATGAACTCTTTCTCTATCCTCTTTTCAACTGTTTATCTCCTTTATTCCTCTTCCCCTTTCTCTCTTTACTTGAAAATTCATGAACTTGTTATTACATAAATTCGAATTCACTAGCAGCAAGTTCATTCAAAACACATCTTTTTATATATATAGTTTTCTGACTATTTTTATTCGAATGCAGGAATCTGAAGCGAAAGGTTGCCTCTTTGTATTTCAGGGCTCTTTTTGGTCTACTTCTTCATTTTTGAATTTGAAGATGAAGTTAAGACAAATAATATTTGAAAAGGTGAAATAACTTGGAAATATAAATTCAACATATATTATTGCACTATATAGTGCCTTATTGCAAATGTAAACTCAACATACATCATACTGAAGGATGATAATAACATTTATATACAATGGAAACAAAATATTCCTGAGTTACCATGTATTCACTTTTCTTATCCGAGTTTAAATATTGATGATATGAGTTTGAATTGCTTTGAATTCACTATCACTTCTTCATTGGAGCAAGTCACTTCTTCTTCTTCCATGTGATGGTTTTCATAACCATTTTCCATCAATGCCAACACTACTAACATTCTTCCTCTTTGGCATTGATGAAAACACTCTGGTACTTCCTATTTTGTATTGATAATCTATAAGTCATCTGCATCACAACATATACTAACCTCTCCCTTTGACATCAACGATAAGGATTTCGATCTTTAAAGAAAACCAATAAGGAACCACAAACTCTAGTGTTTGTGCAAAATCAACAAGACATCACTCCAATGTTTGCACAAATATCACAATATCAACCTTGGGTGAATATTAAACACCACATGTACTCTTAAGTGGATAAATTGTATACACAACAATAAATGAATATTTATTGCCTAGAGGGTTTAGTTAATGCTGATGAATCTTGTTAAAATTATGCAACTGTGATCAAATTCCACTGTGGATATCTTAAATAATGGAGATAATGTTTGCATTGAATTCCACTTTTTGAGAGGACAAAAATTGACCTAAACATCACCTCATTTGGATAAGAAGAAGTTGGTTTTTGAATTTTTTAATCCACTCATGTATATTGGATCAGGTGGGCCCTATGCATATGTACAACTGGACAGGTTGACCTCAACTTCAATTGGACCCTCATGGAAGCCTATAAATAGATGAGACCTCAAGCTCACTTGGACACAATGATCAAGCCATTCTATCTTCTCTTCTATTGTCTTGGTTCACAACAGGTCCGATGGAGGAAGTTTGCACAAGGGTCCGCAACTACAAAGTTAATGCCCACATGGATCTAGGTTTTTTGTTTCTCGGTCACACACACATAACTGAGTATTTTCAACCCTATATGCACACATAGAGTGGTCAAGGGTGCATTTGGGAAGCCTCAGACACTTGCATAGTGGCTTGAAGGGAGTGTCTATGGAGTTTGAAGTAGATCGGGTAATCTAGTCCCCAGACACATGCATATAGTGGTCAAGGGTGCGTCTGGGAGCCTCAAAAACTCGAACAATAGCCTAAAGGGTGTGTTTGGGGGTTTGAGGTAGATCTGAGTGTATTTGTCCCCAAACGCACGTATAAAGCTCACCAGGGAGCGTCAAGGACTTCCATAGTCACTCACACAACTCCTCCATGCATCCAGGACTAAAATATGAAACTTCAGTACTCCGAAGATTCGGATCAGTGACAACAATGTTCAATAGTAGGCTATAGACAATAATAATACATTACAGTCCTCATAATCATGGTTTTGAATACAAGCATGTTTAGGTTAATTTCATGGATGTTCTAGTTGTTGTGAAGATATGGATCATTGTACTCTCTTTTGCTGAATCATTTGATGACAATCTATTAGAAGAATATTTTTAAGGGTTTTCCCCATAGTGGCTTTTGCCCTTGTCTTTGACCAATCCTAGCATCTCTATGTGTGCATGCTTTTCTTCTATTGTTCCTTTATGTTCCGCTACATTGATGATGATGATATCGTTCTTTCTACATAGTTGCATATGCTCATGAATAATGATGCAAATCTGAATAATGTCATGATGTTAAGGGGTGAAATTAATGTGTTAATGAAGAAATTCAATTATCAAAGAAAAGAACAATATATCCCTTATAAAAATTAACAGATCTTACATTTTCAAAAATTATGTTCCAATTAAGAATATATATCGTCAAAATCATCATGTAATAATTATTCATAGATAATGATCTTTTGTACCAACATTCACATAATGAGTGCGTTGAGAGACCAAACTAGATTCTAAACATACATACTAAGAGTGCTAAGGTTGTGATCATGCTCAAAGGCATGCTCTACATGATGAATGACCCAATGACCAATGTGGGGTAATGGTATTGAGATCAATATTGTTCTCCTCTAATTTTTCCTACCTCATGTTGCCTTTTGCTTACAAATTTTACAAAAAGATTCTGAACTAGGATTAGTTCATATCCACTAATTACTCAAATAATGATCCCTAAGATCCACAAAATCCTCTCCATATATCTAACTAATACCAAGATCTCTCTAACTCACTCAACCACTTGATACTTCTCCTCGAAGAAGATATGATTACACACCAATTACATAAATATTACAATCTTTGTAAAATTCCTACAAACATAAATATTACAAATAATTAACAATTAGGGAACCAACTCCCTTAGTGAATGAAAGACCCTTAGGTCTAGTCAAATGTTTTTGACTTGGAGGTTGGATGCTCCTACATCAAGAATAATTTATCCCCAGCACTTGAACTAAACCAAAATGGCAAGTTTATTTTTTATTAACCATACGTATTTAAGCTTATTGATATTTTTGTTTATATATTTTTATTAAATAATGAAATTAACATCATTAAATTATAAATGATGTTCTTGAATTGTTAATTTTTTTCATAAAATATATAATATAAAAATGTTATTTTTTCATTTCATATATATATATAAGATAAATTGTATTCATTTTATTGAGAATTTATATTTTAAATATAAATTTTGATATTTATTTAATAAATTTAAATTAGATAAAAATATTTTTTTTCAAAAATTAATTTTATAATAAAAATAAAAGTCACTTAAGTTAAAATATACTTATTGTTTAAAAGTTTGATTCTTACATGGTCTCTAATGGAGTGTTTTTAATGTTGGGGGGAAGGGGTGCCACCACCCTACTTGGCCAAATGGATGGGGATCTAGTAGCATGACGCCATAATAATTTTTAGGATAGACAATCTTTGCTTGCATGACAACTAGTTCCAATACAATTATACCCATGTACCTTCTTCCAATGGTAATTCTCTCATTTGAAGCAACAAGGTATCCTTTCCCCTTGCATGTAATTCTCACTTTGGCTTTGATTAGCAAGAATGGGGGGATCTAACTAACCAACTTTTATGAGCTTAGGCCAAGCCCTATTTCACCAATACAAGTTCTATTTTGTGGTCTCAAAAATCTCCATAATCCCCTCCTCATCTGGAGTTCTAGTGGTGCTTTCCATTTAGCCTCCTAGATTATTGGCCTAGTTTTGTCATTACCCTTTCACAACTCATTTGGTGTACATGAAGGTGTGCATGTTGTGACTCATGATATGAGATTCTACTGCATGCTGGAAACTTGCCCTTGTGGGCACTTGGCCCCTGTAGTGGGAGTCGCCTCAATAATTGTAACAACCCCTAGTTGATTTTCCATGTAAATAAAATAAAATCAAGGTCATGGGACACTTATTCCAAGCTAAATGTTGAGAAAAACAACTTAGTGGAAATCACTTGTGATTAATTAATGGCTATGGAAATTGGCAAAGGCATAGTGGCAATAATTAACATTTGATTATGAAAATAGAGGAAAATGGGAGAAAAGGAAGGTGAAGAGACACATGTTTGCATGCAAGGGAAATTAGAGGAAAAATGAAGGAAAATGAAGAAAATAGAGCCCTCAATGATTAGAAGACATCTAAGGATCAGTTAACAATTGTTTTTCAGTTGAATTTTGAAGCTCTCATTTCATTCTCTCATTCTCTCATACTCTTGCATACTTGGAGAAATCTTGGAGCATTCTTGAAGCACAATAGCATTAACATGGATTTGAAGAGAGAAGGAAAATGAAAGCAAAGAAGTGTAAGGGAATATTTGGATCAACAATTACAACTAGTTTTCTTTGCAAAATAGGTTGCATGTGTAATTTCCTTGCTGTTTTTTGGATGTGTGGTATATGCATGTGATTCTCTCATTATGTGCTACCATTGGCATGGATATTTTCCTAGATTGACAGTGGTTTCAGCCTTGCCTTTCCATTCCCTAGATAGCCATGGTGTTGTGTGTTTTGACACTTGTTTTTCTAATTGGTGCTTATGTTCTTGATGGTTATGGGTTGGAACAAACACTCTGGAAGCCCTGGAACAACTTGGGTTGAGTTACTAGTTCATGGAGTTGTTGGTTGGGACAAACACTTTGAAGCCCTTAGTGGGTGGAGTTATCAGTCCCTGGAGCCACGGTTGGAACAAATGTTCTGGAGCCATGAAAGGTTGTGGGTTGAGTTACTAGTTCCTGGAGCCTTGGAACAACTTGGGTAGAGACTGATCTAGTTGATGTTAGTGATTTCCGGACTGTAGAGGTGGAATCATTACTGTTCAGGGTTCAAGTGGTTTTTCCTCTAGAAGCCTTGGTTTGTTTTATTTTGGTTTATTTCATAAGATCCCACATTCATGCTTGGAATATGGTGCAGGGGTGATTGGCAGAAAGAAATATTTGGTTTAGCCCAATCTATGGTCAGGTGGTACGCGAAAGTCCCTGAATTGGTTGGTATTTTCCTATTTTAATAAGAGCTATTTTCCTACTATGAGTTATGAATACTTGAAGTAATTATGTTGGTGATATTATGGCTAAATTTCGATGGTTTCTACGTTGGTTATTTGCTCGTTATATGCTGGTTAAATGATGTAATCTATCTGTGGCTCTTGTCATGATTTGTTTATTTATTGAATGGTTGATGAATATATGAACTAACAAGTGTTGTTGCAGCTAGCTAGAGAGGGTATAGAGCCTTCTTGGTGATTCTTAGATGAAGACTATTTGTTTATGATTAGATTTACATTCATGACCTGTAGCCCACATGTTTTCCATATGTTTGATGAAATGCCTGTCATGGATTCGGTAGTCTAGGACAAGTCCTTTCTCCAAGTTTAAATGTTTGGCTTTGTTGTCATGTAAATTATGATCTTGGAAAGTTGCAGGCAATTCTAGGCAATGATCTAGAGGTTGGCTTAAATAGGTGGCATAGATCTTGGGACCGCATGCTTAGATTTGAGGATTTTAGGCCATAACCACATAGAAGAAGGCTTGTGCGTGTGGTTGGAGGCCTATAAATGCACCCTTTCTTTGTTATGCATGTTGTTGGGGTTCTAGGTCAGAGAATCAAAGTTCCAGCCCATGGATTGATCACCTAGAGTGGTTGTTAAGATTTTGAGTGATGTAGTCCCTGTAGGATATCAATATGTGTTCAGTTTGTAGGGCCCACTTCCTTAACTAGAACTTGGAGGTCAAATCATGTCATAGTGACACTTGTCTCATGTTTACCTTGATGAGCTTGTGAATCTGGGTAAATGTGGTAGGGGGAAATTACAGATTAGTATTAGAGCTTCTAGGTTCAAACACTTGGACTGGATGGGCCAGACATGATTGTTATGCGTGCATGTTGGTTGTCAATATGTTTGCTATGCATGCATTGTGATGGTCATTTTTGCAATTTTCATTATCATGATGACATTGGTGTGTTATGATTTTGATATTAATGACTTTGATATGTTAGTGTCATTATGCATATATATCGTGCTAATCTAGATGGATTTGTGTAGACAAGATAACCTTCCATGAACTTCACTGAGGTATTATTTTGATTATGATTATATTAGGTTTACCTAACATGGTATGTTTTTAGGAAGAAGAAGATTAGAGATGACAAATAGAATGGTGGATTATAGCTCATGTGACTCTCCTTATAGATTAACTGAGTATCAAAGAGATTAGTACTCTCTTGATATAGTAGACACACCGAGAAGTCTAAAGGTATAGATAAGAAGTTGTAAGGTGGACAATGACAGGATAATTAAGTCACAAGAAAAACTTTCCAGAGTTCAGGAAAAGCAAGTAGAGGTCAATGTTGTGATCCTTCAGATCTTATCATATTTGTAGAGACACGGATAACCAAGAATAATTTATGGATAGGAGGAAAGAACTAATGGGGCATTTGGTAGCATATCTCGATTAGGGCACGGGTCGAACAAGGATGACATAGTCAGAGGTGGTAGATGGTTGGATACACTTGAAATGAGAGGTAGTGGTTATGGGTTCTATTCTAGTTATGGATCAAAGAGACATCATGGTCATCATCGCTATCATCCTTATAAGAGGGGTGAGAAGGAATACTTTCCAGATGAGTTTAAGAAATCCAAACCTCTTACCTTTGATGGAGAGCTGAAGAACCCAGAAGATGCACAAGCATGGATTCTTGGGATGAAGAAGTTCTTCGAGCTACATGATTATATACAAAATATGAAAGTGAGGATAACTATTTTCAGTCTCAAGGGAAAAAATATCTAGTGGGAAGATGTGAAGCATGTCAAAGGCATCAGGATAGAGGGGTTAAGTTGGAACGAGTTTAAGAGACTCTTTAGAAAGAAGTACCTGTCCGAGTAGGATACTATGATGGAAAGGCTAAGGTGTTATATGAGTTGAAGATGGGTTTTATGACAAACAAAGAGTACACGACTAAGTTTTTGAAGTTGTTGAGGTATGTATGATATCTTAAGGATGAGAAGAAAAAGGCTCAAAGATTCATCAGTGGGTTTCCTTTAGCATTTAAATATCAAATTGAGTATGACGAGCCTCGGTCATTGGAGGAATTCAATGGAAAGTTGAAGCATTGTTATGATCAATCTAAGTGTAAGTCTGAGCCTAAGCGTGATTGGAAGGGGAATGATAAGACTAAAGGAAAGTGGTATAAGATGCGAGGAATACTTCAGGATGCAAGTAACAAGGAGAATGCAAAGTCGTGCAAGAAGTCAAATTCAGTTGAAAGACATGGGTCTCAGCCTAAGGAGCATAACAAGGATGATGGCAGGAAGCCTTTCCAGTGTTGCAATTGTGGTGGAGAGAATCACAAGAGAGATTGCCAAGTGTGTCTCCTTGGGGTGCACCAATGTTGTTTGTGAAGAAGAAGGATGGTACTCTAAGGTTTTGTATTGAATAAAAATATTTGAACAAGGTGACTATCAAGAACATGTATCCTTTACCGCAAATTGACAACTTGTTTGATTAGTTGAAGGTAGCAATAATATTATCAAAGTTTGACTTGAGATTAGGACATCATCAGGTATGCATCAAAGAATAAATTTACAAGACCGAATTTAGTACCAGGTATGGGCATTATGAGTTTGTAGTGGTTCCTTTTGGTCTTACTAATCCTCCAAGTACTTTCATGTGTTTGATGAACAACATGTTGTGTCCATATCTAGACAAGGTTTTGATAGTGTTCATTGATGACATATTGATATATTTTAAGAATGGGAAAGATCATGCAAAGAACTTGGCAACAATGTTAAGATTTTTGAGGGAGCATCAGTTGTATGCCAAGCTTAGCAAGTACAGTTTATTTTAGTCTCAGATTCATTACTTGGGACATGTTGTTTCCAAGGAAGGGATATTAGTGGAGCCGAGAAAGATTAGAGCTATCATGGAGTGTCCAACTCCTAGGAATGTGTATGAGGTTAGATAATTCATGGGACTAGAAGGTTACTACAGGAAATTCATCAGGAACCTCTCACAAATTTCCTATCCTATTATATCCTTGCAGAGAAAAGGGAAGAAGTTTGAATGGACTAAGGAGTGTGCAGCTAGTTTTGAGCAATTGAAGCATTTTATTACAAATTCTCCAGCCTTGAAGATTATAGACCCAAATAAAGAGTTTATGGTATGTATAAATGGTTGCAATAGAGGACTTGGTGGAGTCTTGATGCAGGAATGACATGTGGTATGCTATGAATCAAGGAAGCTGAATGAACATGAGAAAAACTATGTGACTCATAATCTTGAGTTGGCGGCTATCATTCATGCCTTGAAGATGTGGAGGCATTATGTTGGGTCCCTATAATACTAGTGATTACCCCATTACTATGGTAGTTGTACCCCTTATTAATATTGTTGTGCCCCTATTGCCCCCATATTGTTATTACTGTGCCCCATAGAATCCCTCTATTGTTATTTTTGTGGCTTATATTATTATTATTAGGTCGGTTGGGTTATATTGTGACTCCTTAGACTCTTATATATAGAAAGGAGGTTCTGTCATTTGTATCATCCAAGAATTGTTCATTTATGTAATGTAAAGGAAGTTGCCCCCTTGAAGAGGCTGAATTCTAAGGCGTTGATCTATCTTTTCTATCTTTTCTTGAGCTGGTTT
>APFE030121731.1:60302-70482 GCA_000404065.3 Pinus taeda | reverse complement strand
GTTGATCTGGTTACTACAGTTGACTGGGTGATTCTCTTATACTTGATGATCATTTGATGCTTATGGATCCAGTTTGAAAATTTATGAAAAGTGGTCCTTGTAAGAAAAGAAGTAAGGGGTTGTATCTCCCTTCTTGGAGAAACTGGGAAACGAGAGAGAGTTGTAGCTCTCTGTAGGTTGCAGCCTGCGTACTGGTAAAGGACTGCACCAGTACAAAACCATTGTAAAAGGAGTTTCTAATTTGAAAGAAGATAGAGACATATTGTAGCAGGTGGTTTTCACCCACATAGGGTTTCCACCTTACATCTTGTGTTCTTTGGTGTGACTATCTGTTTTCTTTGTTCATGCTCATTATTTTATGGTACTAACATGCAAAGCTAATTCAAAGAACAAATAAGGAAGATTTATTAAGAGAATTAGATAATACTGATTCACCCCCCCTCTCAATATTATTTCCAACATACGTTTCCTCTGCGTGGCCTAGCACTGCCTCTCCAGACTAATCTCGACACTCTCTTCCTTGCACTCTATGGATCAGGAAAAATTCCTCCAGAAAATTAACCCTGCCCCTCATTGCAAGAAATCTCCTCAATCACCTTCTTCGACAACTGCTATGTTGCTCTCTTGAGAAAATCAATCTCTGATCTCTCACTCGATGTGTTTTCCAAATGCCCATCAAGCCTCTTCTTATAATCCTCTCGTTGATCAATCAACGACCTAGATTAGATTCTAATCATTGGATCAGATAATTTTTTCTTGATCCTCATCTTCTGTTAGAAGTTTCACCCCTAGTTTAATTAATACCCTTTAATTATTTTAATTTCCTAAGTTTAGACTTAGGCATCCATTAAAAATAATTAATTATTTTAATAAAACTATACCCCGGTGGAATTTTCCAAAATGATTTCTGGGTATTTTGGAATACATGTGTCCTAACTTTCTTACAAAATTTAAGGTTTAGAGCACATCCGATGATACCATAAATCAATACAGTTCTCTCTCTCGAAGGTATACATGTCAAGAGAGTAATTCTTAGGTGGTGCACTCTCTAAGCATGGGTTGCAAGTGTCAAGTGCTCTTCATCACAAGGCTTATTGATTTCCAAGACAATCATCCCATGCTCCTCATGAACACATGTATCTTGGGTCCACAATCAATCCCATGTAATGTGCTGTCAACCCAAGCATCTATAATCAATTGCATGTAATATGTTTCATTGTCTATGGATTATGTATTACATGGTCTTGCATCGCTCCTTCTGGCCTACATTTTTTGGCAAAGGACTTGATAAAGCCATGATTGGTATTTATTTATAAGGACTTGATCATAGTGAAAGGTTGGTTATTTATAAAGGTGCTATGATCAATGGGAGCACAAAAGAACTCAAGCTACACATAAACAAACAACTCAACATAATAAATGCAAATTGAAATACTAACATAACAATATCCAAATAAGTTATTGAAATTCAACTAATGATACCTTATTTTCCATCCAGATAAAAAAATTGGACCACTTTTTGGACCAAGGTTAAATACCTCTATGCTCTCCTCGCCGAAATTTCTCTGCACATCTACTCTATTATATGCTTTCAGAAAAATTTTCCATACTTTCATTCTTACATCAATTGGCCTTCTTTTGGCCCTTAGCTTAGGAGGGATTTGTTTTATCTTTCTCATTTGGTTGCAACGAAATCGCTTGAAGTTTTGAGTCATTTGTTTCTTTACTTGCTTTACTGACCAACCTGTCCCAAATTCAATTTGCATGTCACGGATGAATGCCTTTTGAAGGTGCATAAATATATTCCATAATTAAAGATGTAGATTCTCTTTGAAGTGTTTACGACATGATTCCTTAGACCTACAATTGAAAACTTTCCCGAAATTTGTCATTCTAATTTCCCTAGAGACAAAATCATATTCTACCTCAGTTTTGTATTTATCAATGCAAGCTACATAAGCACTTGTACTAGTGGTGGAAGAAATTCGTGTCCCAGGAGTGGGTGGGACATTAGACGTCTCTGTTCCTTGTTCCACATTCTTAGAGGTTATTGTGATTGATTTTTTCCTAGATATTTTGCTCGATCCAAGAGTTGATGGGGAATTAATTGATTCCCTTTGACAAGGTTGCTTTGGTTGGTCTATTTTGGTGCCTTTAGTACGTTCTTCCACGTATTTGGCAAGCATGGACACATCCATACCTTCTAGTTTATTCACTTCTTCTACCCATACTATAGAAGTCATTGCCTCTTTTAGTTTCTCACTGTCATGTCCCTCTATATGTACAATAAACTTTTTATTTTAAAATTACAAATAAGAAATAAACCCCAATTTCTTGTTTTATAACTTAGAAACTAAAAACTAAAAAATAAAGTTCACACCAACAATGAAAACATGTGAAAATCTATAAATTGAGTATGAAATACTTCATTCTCGCAAGAATTATATCCCTTTGTTCATTTCCTTCTACTATGCTTGACATTTTTTGGCATCCTAGGGCTATTTTTTTTCCTCCACATTGTGGAAAATCCCTTCTCTTTTCTCCCCACATTTTGTTCCCTTTCCTCTAAGTGTTTTAAACAATAATAATACAAAATGGATGGAAATGGGTTTGATTTTCATCTCTGGTAAGGGGTGAATGAGATGCACAAATTGATTTCGTGAATGCTAGAGTCGAATCACACCCACAAATCATTTCTTTTTATTGAAATCTAGAACAGGTGAGGAGAGGTCCGTCAATATCTCTGCCCACCATCAACAAATATCCAATCAATTAGTTATTTTCTTTCACAACCTCAATGCATTTCTCCAACTGTGGTCTTCTCCACCTCCACACAGGATTTCAAATCTCCCTCGATTTGCAATTGGTGAGTATTAGAATGGAAATATGGTGAATGTACTACATTGTTTTGGTTGAATAGTTAGGATACATAATTGTGTGCACCAATTATAGATTGGCGGTTTTTTTTTTTTTTCAATTTAGTCTAATTTGTATTCAATCTCATCTTTCCACTTTGTAATGTCGATGTGGGAGGCTTCCATGTTATTGTCATTTTTTATGAGGTTTAATTAAATACCAATATTGGATGTGCAATGTACAATTTCTCGTATGATGAACTTTAGAAGAAGATTGTACAAGCGCGTAAGAAAAATTTTATTGATGACCTCGCATCCCCTACTTTTATGAGAGAAAGGGTGATTATGGCTGACACCAAGAAGAATCCCAATGCCATTTACGCATCCAACTTAGCTTTCATAGGTGCAGCAAAGCTGAACACTAAGTATTTGATGGCCGAGAATAAGGAATTGGCAAAGAACTTACAGGCTACTAGGCAAAAGGTTGAACAACTCTCTGCAGTAGCTTAGAACACAACTTCTGCATAGGTCCATCTGGAGGAAATGAAGGTAGGGATACTTGGTGAAGTATCAACACTTGGAGGGTTGATGTAGAATCTCTATGAGGAGCTTGTTATCGTGCATAAGTCAGTTTTCCACGTGAATGGCTTGTAGAAATAGTGTATATACATTGTCAAAACTCTCAGGAATGTACAAGTTGCCGTTGCTTCCGCGCATGAATGGTCAATGCGATACAAAGGGCCAACACTTGACTTTGGCAAGAAAATGAAGCAACAAGAAGAGTTGGAGAAAGAAAGAGTGCATATGTTGATCCAAAACAACAAACAAATCACCTCACTCATTGGTAACATTTAGGCCTTGTATGCATAGTTATACAACAGTTTGGATTTATTGGTGAAGTCCCACAATATCCCATTAGTTCGCTCACTCACTGAAGCCAAACCTAGGAACCAGGTCAAGAAGGATATAGAAGAATACTTGGAGCAACTTAGACAAATTTCCACCAAGGAAGATTTGTAGGTGAACAGACAAAACATGAAAAAATACATCAGTTTCCCTATCCAAGTGAGGAAAATGTTGCTCATGCTACAAAATGAATTTCAAACTGGTTCCAAATCATTGTACCTGAATGCCATGGAGGCTAGAGCCCACTTCTAGCCAAACACCATTTCACAGTTTGGGGATGTCATCGCACAATACCAAGTTTGGCACTGATACGTGACTAAGAGACATCGATTGGAAGTTGTTGAGCTTGAGTTTCCCCAAACTCAAGCATGATAATGTTTTGTCTTGATATGCTATCTAGTTGGATCTACCCTATTTTTTCTTATATGGGTATGAGTGTATTGTAATATTATTTGTAAGTGGAATTCCAAGTGTCAATATTGGAATGTGAATAGTCACAATGTAATGTAATGAGTTATTTTGTAAATAATTTGAAGAGTCCTTAGGGAAGTCCAAAAGTCACAAAGGGGAGTTGAAGAGCCACCCCATCTTGTTATAAATAGAACCTCATAACTCATGTAAAGGGATCTTGGGGAGCCAAGATTTTGGCTAGGCTTAGCTATAGAATTGGGAGCTTGGGAGTGTTGTGAGAGCCTTGGATTCTCCATAGCATAGAGAAGTATATTTCTTTGGGGGCGCAGGTGATGTTGACATCATGTTCCACTATTGAGGCTAGTGCTCTGTAAATGGTGTATGCATTATTGGAACTTCCACTTAATAAAATCTTAGAGAAAACATGTTTTCATGCATATGTTGTAAATATAGTAGGACTATTCTTGTTATGTTTGCAATGCATGTTATTTAATTTAAGTTTATGCTTATGAACTATTTCATTTCCATTGGTATGAATCTTGTTGAATGCATGTTGTTGTATTAATTCATAACTGTTAACTTGTGAACTATTTCACATATTATCTTGTAATGTAATTTATGCTTGCGTGTTCCCTATAAGTTGTGTATTATTATAGGCTTCTAAGGGGCTCAATTGTTTTCCATTCCATGTGGTAAAACCTTCATGCATTACACTTGACTCTCCATAGGGTCATACACTTGTTCTCACCAAATTCACTATACATCACTCTATGTGTTATTGTAGCCAAGGCACATCATTAAAACCCACTACATCGGCAACGAAGCTTTATTCCGGATGGGATTCCTACATAAGTGATGTGAGATATACTTGGTACTTCATATTGGGGAGATCCCATGAATGTTGGAGGGCCCAACACCGTCAACAAAATATTATTCATATTTTATTTATATGGTAAAGAAAAATGGATATATTGCCTGCATTTGATCAACCATTTCCTAGGTAGCTTCCTCAGGCCCAAATTTTTTCCACTGCAATTTTACCTACTCTATTTCTCAATCCCAAAGTGTTAGTATCCTCTACTATAGGATTCATAATGTCTCTGGTTGGAACTCTTTCTCTAGTTCCATCTATAGAAAATACCAATCGATGACATGATTAGGATCTCACACATATATTTTAAGCAAGGACACATGGAAAACATCATAAATTTTTATTCAAGGAGGTAAAGACAATATGTAAGTCACTAGTCCAATCCTTTCTAGTACTTCAAAAGGTCCACAAAATCATGGTGCCAAAATGGCACATGACCCGATACTCAAAGAGATCTTCTTGGGTTTAATGCACAAATATCCATGCTCCCTAATTTGGAACTTTTTATGCACTATATGCTGGTACACATAAGTATTTTGTCAGTCCCGCACCACCTTGAAATTTCTCTTGATAGTATGCACTTCCTATTCCATTTTTCTCAATAGCTCATGCCTAATTAGAACCCTTCTTACTAGATCACTCCAAATAATAGGATTCTTACAACTCCCCGTATAGTGCCTTGAATGGGATCATCTTAAAAGATTCTTGGTACCCATTATTGCATGTGAACTCTATAAGTGGGAGGTACTCTTCCCATTTATTTGGCTGATGTATCACATACATCCTCAACATATCGTCGAGGATCCTATTTGTTATCTATGTTTCCCCATCCGTTTTTAGATGATAAGTTGTACTGAAGGCTAATTATGTCCCCCTGCTTGTGAATAGTTCCTTCCAAAACCTTGAGGTGAAATTAGCATCTTTATCTGAGATGATTTTCTTGGGAAACCCATGCAGTCTCACAATCTCCCAGAGGAAGATTTAGGCTAACTTCAGTAGATGAATTGGTGGACTTGACTGCTACAAAGTGAGAAGCCTTCCTCAATTTATAAATTACCACCATAATTGCATTGTGTTGCCTTAATATCCTTGGAAACCTTGTATTAAAATCCATGGATATTACTTCCCATTTCCATTTCGGAATGGGAATAGGTTGCAATAATCCTGCTAGGTGTTTGCATTCAACCTTCACCTGCTAGCACTCCATACACTTCACAACAAAGTCAACTACCTCTTTCTTCAGATTAGGCCATTAATAAAACTTTGATGACAACGAGGGTCTTCTAATATCCAAGATGGTTTAAATATGGCTTGACATGGAACTCCTTAAGTATGATCTTCTTCAATTCACTATTGTTTGGTACATATATTCTATTTTTAAATTTGATCAATCCATATTTTGTGAGGTGATATTCCTCACTCTTCTCTTCCTCGCTAGCCTATTGTAGGTCTTCCTTTATCTATTGATATTGTTCATCATATCATCCTTCATCTTTCATTCATTCTCCAAGATCAATTCCATAAGAGCTTATGGTTGTTAGGTGGTGAGGTGATATTCCTCACTCTTCTCTTCCTCGCTAGCCTATTGTAGGTCTTCCTTTATCTATTGATATTGTTCATCATATCATCCTTCATATTTCATTCATTCTCCAAGATCAATTCCATAAGAGCTTATGGTTGTTAGGTGGTTTATTTTCACTTTTATGCTAAGTGCATTGAAAACCCTCTTTTCCTTGCCCTTTATATATTTGATCTCAAAGTCAAATTTGCTAAGTGTTTCCAACCACCTAGCTTGTCTCAAATTCAATTTAGGCTGATCAAATAAGTATTTCAACCCTCCATGATCAGTCATTATTATAAATATCCTACCGAGGAGGTAATGCCTCCACATCATTAATGCATCGATAATGGCAACTAGCTCCAGGTCATGGGTTACATAATTTAGCTCATGTTCATTCAACTTTCGATACTCATAGAAAACCACTTTCCCTTCCTACATTAAGACCCCATGGAACTTCTATTTGCATGCATCGATACAAACCACGTAGTCCTTATCTATATCGATAATCCTTAAGACCAGTGCATTAGTGAGCAGTTGTTTGAACTGATCAAAACCTATTGCACTTTCAATTGTCCACTCAAATTTTTTTCCCTTTCTATGTAAGGTGTTGAATATTGGATGAGCTATCTTAGAGAGTTTTTTATAAACCACCTATAGTAGCCTGCCAATACCATGAATGATCTTGTGTTGGCCACTCCATTATGGCCTTATCTTTTCCGGGTCAACTGCTATCCCATCCTCGGAGACTATGTGTCCTAAGTAATGAATTTGAGATTTGAAGAAAACAGACTTGCTTAGATTTTAATAAAGCTTATGTTCCCCTAGTATTTGTAGGAACATTGCTAAATGTTCTTCATGTTCCTCCTTTGTACTTGAATAAATCAATATGTCATTGAAAAATACAACAACAAATTTATCCAGGTAGGGGTGAAACTCGATTTTCATTAGGCACATAAAACTGGCAGGGGAATTTGTATGCTCAAAGGGCACCACTACAAACTCGTAATTACCATACCTTGTTCGAAAGGCTATCTTATGGATATCTTCCTCCTTGATTCAAACTTGATGATATCCTGATCTCAAATCAATTTTGGAGAAGATTGTTGCTCCTGTCAAATGATCAAATAAATAATTAATCCATGAAAATGGGTATCAGTTTTTGATGGTCACCTTATTCAATTGTTTGTAATCAATGCATATTAATATGAGCATGCCATCCTTTTTATTTTCAAATAGTATTTGTGCTCCCCACAAAGACACACTTGGTTTTATGTATCCCTTATAAAGCATCTCCTTTAATTACAATTTTAGTTCTACCAACTCAAGAGCACTCATCCTATATGGTGCCTTGGATTTCGGTGTTGCTCTGGGCATTAGCTCTATAAATAAGTCTACCTCCCTATGAGGGGGGAAGCCGGGGATGTTTGGAGGGAATACATCCTAGCATTATTGCAAAACATGATATCTATTCACCACCTCACTATCCTCTTTTCCTGTACTGCTACTAGCTTCCACATTACTAGAAATGTGCATTGAAAATAGAAGACACCCTTTTCTATGGTTGCATTTATCTTGCAAATATGTGATCATTCTCGCTGAAGTAGATTTCCTCTTTCCTTGTAATATTTTTCTTACTCTGGCCTCATTTAGGCATTCAATAGCCTTCTCATAGAAATCTACTTCTTTTCGATGGGTATACAACCAATCCATGCCCAACAACATTTCATATGCACCCAAGGGAAGTAGATTATAGGTTTTCTAATGTTGGCATGCCATTGAGTTCAAATGCACATGATTTCACCCATTGGATTAATCTTCCTTTTTTCCTTATATCTATTTGAACCAACCACGCTTCTGCATGAATTTCTTTAGTTAGCTGGTAATGATCCACATATTTAAGACTGATATAGCTATAACAAGAGCCAAGGTCAATTAAAATGGAAACAATTTGATTACAAATATTACCTTCCATTTCAATTATTGAAGCCTAATGGTCAGCCTGTCTATTGTCCATGACTTCATATATCCTAGGTATACTCTATGCTACATCCCTCATAGTACAAGTTTCTTGTGCACTATAGATATATGGCCTTGTATACTTTTGATGAGGTCAATCTATCTTACTGTGATTCCCTCCACATGTACAACACTTCAATGACTTCTTTTCATCAAATCTATTCTATCATCCTATAAGTTGACGCACACAACTTTTTTCAATCAGTTTGAATTGTGGTTGTGGTTAGCATGTATTGGCTGAGGCCAAAACTTCCTTTTTACTTGTGGTTTGATTTTTCTTTCCTTTCTTATGCCATCTCTCTTTATTATTTCTACTACCCTCTAACTTCCAACCATTTTTGAATTCTATCTTGCATCTTGACTACTCATAACAATGCTTCATTTTCTGATGACATATTATAATGTCTGAGGTTCATCAAATTCAATGCAATCCTCAAAAAACAAGGGTAGTCCATTGATAAACCTTTGGTATTTTTCTGTCATCCTCCAGGTAGGGTACATATCATAGTGGCTCTAGAAACCTAGTGACATATTCATCATTTGACATATATCCCATCCCGAGCTCATAAAATTCCTTTACCTTTCTGTCAAAGTATCTATCTAATAAGTACCTTTTTTTGTTTTTGTTTGTTTTTTATTTTTTATTTTTATTTATATTCTATATTATTTATTATTCTTTTTCTCTGAAATAGTTCTTTGAATTCACACGATGTCATATCTTCTTCCTGTATGTTTCTCAATTTTTTGATGTCCTCCCACAATATATCATATTTTCCTTTTAGGTTGAACGTGACCACCATCACCTTTGTGTTCTTAGAATAATTGTGAATTTTGAAGAAATTATTCATCCCTAGCAACCAAACTTCTGCATCTTTACATTTATTCATTTCACCATCAAAAGTAGGGGTTTTAACCTTCTTAAATTTCTTTAGCATGTGATCTGCTTACTTCTTATGTTGACGATGATGATGCTTCCTAGGGGGAGAATAAAAGCGTTGTCTATGAGTACTAGCTCCCCTCTTGAGGGTACTCATTGGAGTATCTCCTATCACTATATAATCAATTTCCCACTTGTGTCTCTTCCAAGACTGGCTTCCATATCCTCCATTTGTTTCTTCCTCTGCTTCCCTATGTCTCAGTCTATTTCCAGGGCCAGTTCCTAGTCCAAGTTTCACTTGCCTTTGCAATTCTGAAAGGATCTATAAGATGATAACATTTACTTCTACTTTCCTTTCTTATGCCTTGAACAATATTTCATTGTCATCTTTGTAACTTCTTAGTTTGCTCTTCAGGGTTTTAATTGTCTCTACCCAGTCAAGAGATCCTCCCTCTCTTCGTCTCTCAACTGACTTCTCCTATCTTTCTGATCTTTCTTTTGGATTCGAGATCTGTTGGAACGATACTCAACCATCTTGCTACCCATTCCCTAGTCTTGTTGGTTTCTATGATCTATTAACATCAATGCACACACTATTAGCTACATCAAATAGAGATGCATCATGCAAATGTAATCTAGATTTGTTGCTGGTACTAACCAGCAATAAACTATATATCTATATA
>APFE030121731.1:0-55279 GCA_000404065.3 Pinus taeda | reverse complement strand
TTTGTTCCTTCTAAGTTGTCTTCCAAAACCTGCTCCTGCATTCAGAATCTTCATGACCAAAATTATTACAAATAGAACATTCAATTTCACTTTCAAGGGAGGAAAAGTTGTTATAGGTCCTCTTCGTGATTTCAGGCATACTTCTTTGTTGCATACTTCTTTGTTTTTGAGCTTCTCTAGTCATGATGGTTTTATAGGCAACACATTGAGTTGCTTTGTGAC
Source organism: Pinus taeda (assembly GCA_000404065.3). NCBI lineage: Eukaryota > Viridiplantae > Streptophyta > Pinopsida > Pinales > Pinaceae > Pinus > Pinus taeda. The sequence continues at coordinate 55,057 of APFE030121731.1, read as the reverse complement.
CAAAGTTATGGCAAGAGAAACATTGGCCATTGAAGAAATTCCTGCGACTTTCATCCAACCGATTGTAGTTTCTACTGCCATCCATTCTTGAAGAAAATTGGGAAGATTTTACCTGTGGCTGATTGTAGCTTCTGTTTGTCCTTAAGATAGCCTGCTCCTGATTTTCTTGATAGTCTTTGTTCGTCCTTGAGAAAGTCTATCCCTGATTTACCTGATGATTTCTATTAGGCCTTTGCTCACACCTTCTTTCCGCATCAAGATAACTTTTGGAGGTGGAAGCTTGGGAGGCTTCTCCATTATACCCCAGACCTGTCTTGATTAGAGGGGAACGCTGCACACTGATAATCTCATCTAGATTTTCAGATCCTTTAACAAATTTAAGATTAAGGGTCTTGTTTTTCTCAATTTATTTTCTAAGAGCAACAATTTCACATTCTAACTTCTCAATATATTTTTCTTTTTCATCAAGTTGAGTTTGCAGAGCATTATTAATCATATTTCTTTCTTCTAAGCATCTTTTGAGATTAGAAATCTCATCATAAACATTACCCACATCTATAGAATCCATATAATCCTCATCTTCAAAGGCCATTAAAAGTTTATAGCGATTACCTTGTTCATCTTCATCGCTATTAGATAGTCCATCACTATCTTCATGAGTGTAATAGCTTTTCTTATTTGCATTCTGCTTCCTGTTCCATCTAACAGGTTCCTTCACTTTGTCAATCTTATCCTTGTGAGGACATTTGGCAGCATAGTGACCTACTCTTCCACAAGCAAAGCATTTGAATGGTAACTTACCTCGGAATCGTCCAGTGCCCCGTTGAAGATTTTTGACAAAATTTGATTCCTCTTCTTCTTTTGATATGTGACCAGACTCATAGTAGTCTCCTTTGCCAAAAGCCTTGAAGGCAACTTCTCTCCTGTCTGATGGTCCTCCTTTCCTCATTTCATAACCAGTTAGAATTCCATGCAGTTGTGACATTTTAAGATCTTGAAGTTTTCTTTTTCTTCTATAGCAGAAACTTTAGATTCAAACCTAGGGGACAAAGATCTTAGAACTTTTTCAACTACAACAGCCTCCTTTACTTCTTCACCCAAATTTTCATGCAATTAACAATCTCATCTACACGAAGAAAATAGTTAGCCACACTTTCATCATTGTACATTATGAGATTTTCATACTGAATTCTGAGGGTTTGAAGTTTTGCTCGTTTTACCTACTCATCTCCTTCATAGCTCAGAACGATCTTGTCCCATATTTCCTTAGCAGATTTATACTGCATGACTTTGACAAATTCAGATTGTGATAGACAACCCAATAGAGTATTGACCACCTTTGCATTCGTTTCATATTTCTTCTTCTCAGCCAGATCTGTGGGAGTTGATGTTGGAAAAGTATATCCTGTATCGATGATATCCCATACTTCAGTACCCAGAGATTGAAGATAGGTAGTAACTCTTACCTTCCAATATACAAAGTTTGTCACATCAAAAACCAGTGGCCTGATAGATGCTTCCCTCTCGTAGTTGCTCATGATGAAAGATCTTCCTTCAAGTGATCAAGCTTCTTTAGAAGGACCTACTCTGATACCAATTGTTGGAAATAATACTGAGAGGGGGGGGTGAATCAGTATTATCAAATTATTTTCTTAATTCAAACTTCAGATATGTATTATTAACTAGTATGTATTTTCGTTTTCCAGTCTCTCCTGGAAGGGAGCTACAACCCCCTACTTCTTTTCTTACAAGGACCACTTTTCATAAACATCAAATGATCATCAAGTACATGTAGATTTCACAATCAACTGTAGTAACCAGAACACCTTATCAACAGAAAAATTTAGTCAACAGAAAGTCATGAGATAGATACGCAATTTTCCTTTCTCTGGCCTGCGTCGCTACACACTTCACCTTTTGCTTCCTTGCGTATACCCGCAGAGTTCCTTCTTCTGTGCCGCGTGCCCATGCACTGCTTCTTCTACTGTGCTGCGTACAGTACGCACCCAGATACATTGTCGCGCCGCGTACTGCCACCGTAGTCACACACTCAGAAAGACTATCGCGTCACGTACTTTTACTGTGCGTACACACCTGAACCACTGTTGCGCTACGCACCCACGCAGCCCTTCTTCTTCTGCTTCAGCGTACCCACGCAGTTACCCTTCTTTTGCTCTGTGTAACCACGCAGTTACCCTTCTTCTGCTCTGTGTACCCACACAGTTCGCCTGTTTCTGCTCTGCGTACCCACGCAGAGGCACCGTTAAACACTTGCGTACTTCTGATTAGGGCCGAATTTGCAGATCACCAGTGTGCTACAGTTAGTCGGATGCCCAGATCTGATCGTGCGCTCGAGAGATCACCCTTCACAGATTCGCTTTCCACTTCACTTTCATATAGATCAAGCTTTTGAAACAATAACCCAATATTTTAGATCTTAAGATATTCAATTTTCAAAAGATGCTTAGCCAAGGGATCTCCTTTGCTTTATATAGGCAAGCTCCTCCTAAAATCATGGATCAATACCACGAGCCAAAACCATAATAACATAAATACCGTCGGCTAAATACCAAAGATTAAACATAAGAAACCCCACGTGTGCTTTTCTCTGCCTTGAAGTGAGTTCACTGGGGGTACGCACCTCCTAAACGGCTGACCTGCGTGTCTAGCCGCGGTCCCTTCACGGTGTACTTGTGGGTACGCATCTCCTGAACTGTTCTCCTGTGTACTTCTTAATTTTCAACATATTGAGAGCCTTGCCACGGGTGTTGCCATCAAGTACAACATCCATACCAGAAACATAATGCCAATATATATATATATTATATAATATATATATATGTATATATTATGTATATATGTATATATGTATATATGTATATATGTATATATTGTATATATGTATATATACTACATATATACATATATACATATATACATATATACTATATATACAATATATACATATATACATATATACATATACATATATACTATACATATATATATATATTATATATATATATATATATATATATATATATATTATATATATATATGGCAATTTTAATCATTTTTCGTTAATACATTATCTATGCGTGTGTAAATTCATAATCAAGCAACAATATACATCATTTTTCACCCAAAGTCCCAGTGTTGGAACTTCACTTTGATACCAATTTGTAACACACCCCTTTGTCTAACTAGAGGCGGTTACCATGCTAACCCAAGACTCAAGGTGTAGTTATGAGTATGGGGTTTTGTCTTTTTTTGTGTGGCTCATAATGAAGAACAATGTGCTCACTTGGGAAGGGATACAAGGGAGAAATATAGTGTGAGTAGGATTTCATTATTTATGCAATGTGAGGCCAAGTCTAACACCAATCATTTTTTGGGCTTGTCCATTCATCAGGTAGGTATGAAAGCATCTTGAGGAACAATTGAACCTCATTCATCTTTGGGATATAACTTTATTGAAGAATTTTGCAAATTTTACTTCACCTTGAGAAACATCAAGAAATTCAGATAACTTCACATTTTGGTTGCATAAGGCATCTAGCTAGCATGCAACAAAATTTTTTTTGATGACAATTTTACTCCTCCACCGAAGATATCCATACAAGTTTTAGCACTTCTGAATACATTCAACTCATCCTATAACCAAAAACCTCCTTGTTTAGTTGGATATCTTTCGATTAACAAGGATAGGGTGCGCAAATGTCTTGATGGTGCAAGCCAGGGGAAGTTCCTACACACACATATTTTACAATAATTATGCAATTGGAAATGACTATCAAATATTCACACCATTGCAAAGTGACCAAGAAAGGAACCTATGTATATTTATCATTTTCAAAATGCATACAATATTTACACTAATATAAAATAACCAAGAAAGTATTTACAATGACCATATGAGTGCAAAGTAACTAGGAAAACATGTACAATATCTACATGAGTCCATAATGACTAGGGAAATAATCATATTTGTAAAATGACGGGGGTCATTACAAGAGTGGGACCATTATCCATGGTCTACAAGGGAAAAGGAAGAACTTGAGTGGTGTTAGTTGGCACCATTGCTTAATCAAATGTGCAATTGCAGCAAGAAATATCTTGAAAAATGTTGCATGAGGAACATGAAGAGAAACACAAGAAAAAGATGAAAAAGAAAAAAAAAAGGGCTCTGTCTCTCTTGGGAGGAAGGAAATTAGATGAAGGACAAAATTATATTTCTAGGCTAATAAACCACAAGTAATGAAGGTTCCCATAATCTTTAGTAATAAGCATGATTTCCATTTCAGTTTGCTTGAAAAATCCCCTTGAATCATGGGTTTGGCTCAGAGGTGACTACTGCAAGAAATGTAGGCTGCAACTAGTCTATGGTTTAGTGGAAAATCGAAGCCCCACCTTTAGTTCCAACCATTGTTATATCTCAAACAAGTGTTATTAATTGTGAGATACAAATATGATGCTTAGTGATTCAGGTCCGGGTGTGACAAAGGACCCTTCCAAGACCTTTTACTTTCGTGATGTGTTAAATTGCATTTTTAAAAGACATAAATGAATACAATTGCATGATGTAAAAAGAGGAACATGTTAATCATCAACACATGAAAACACAAGCCATTGATAACGGAGTTCGTCCAGGAGGGACTATGTCTCTGGACCCCGATGTCAAGATGGTGTAGGCTGCTGCATTAAGTGCCGTCAATAATGATGATGTACATATAGCTGATGTCACTATCATATAAGGGAAATTCCCTCATGCAGGAGTGGCTCGGAGAGATGTTCCACTACAGGAACTCTTAGTCAACAAGAATCCTATAAATATGACACAAAACTCATGCATGATGAGCATCCTGTCAACATGGCATAAAATGGATCTCAGTGTAAACATGCATGACGACAACATGAGTGTCCCATCAACATACAACAAAGGGATCTCAAAACATAACATGACGAATCATGACAACAAGTACATCACATAGATGATTCTGCATCACATCAAGTAGGAATCATGAGACAAGTAAGAAACATGATCCCACATCAAACATCAAACAGGGATCTGTGCAGCACAATGCATAGAAAAATAAGTAAATGAACACAATGTATATACCTCACAACCAGAGGCTATATGAGGAAATGGATGTCAAATTGCTAAAGATTTTCGTGCCATCAACCTCATGACATCAATTGCATGGAAATGGCTGATCGCACATAAATGCTGAGACCCGCATTCCACTTAGAAAAGTAGCTGGAAAATAAAATGAGCAAATGAAAAATCTGAATTCACCATCAGATTTGTGGCATCGAATAGTGCAAAATCAACTATCAAATTTTTGAATCTGAGAAATTGAGAATCTGGGGCTCAAGGAATCTTTTAGATTCCCCCTAGATCCCTCAAAGATTCTTCTCCATAGGTGGACTAGAAATATGCAAATGCAAAGGTGAATTTGACCTCGTAATTTTGATCCCTACAAAAAACCATGAAAAACAATTGTAAACTTGGCTATATTCCGACATGGAGAAAAATCACCTCCTTGGGAAAATTTCAAGGATCATGGTTCTACTCCCTATGTCTGCAACAGTCATGGTTCCACCTACATATTGAAAAATGGCTAAAAAATGCAGAACTATGATGGAGAAATAGATAATGCCATTGCATTAGTGGCGTCGAGAAGTGCTGAAACCATATAAAATTTGTCAAAATCTGACAAAGTGAAAATTCGACCCTCCTGCAAAACGCTGCCTCGAACTGCGTACATTGCCTACTCTGCCTTGAAATGCATGCCCGCTCCTGGTTCCTCCATCTACTTGAACTATGTGCAAATGAGGTTTAAATAAAAGTTTGATGTGCAGACTTAACAATCAGGTGGTTGTGGTGCGTTGGTTGAGGGCCTGTTTAATATGAAGGAGGTCGGGTTGTCAAACCCCACCTCCTCCTTTTTTTATACATTAACAAAGTTTTATTAGATGTGGGTTGGGTTGGGCCCACCTTGGGCGGCCCTCCCTCGTACATGCCTCTGCTAGTTTTTGTTTGTTGTACATGGGGCCGTTGGGGGTGTATTAATGTGGGTACGCTTGCGTGTTCATGGGGCTGTCGCGTGGGTGGGGCCGACCCTCTCGCCGGCCGTGGATTCAATTCCCACTAGCCTCACTAATTTGATACATATGGTTAATGGTGAGGAGAGGCATGGGGTGGTGGAGGTGGTGGCCCACCACCTCCCCTTTTTTTTATATTATATATATATTTTTGTTTACAAACAAATTGCACATTTTTACAAATTCGAATTTTGACCGAAGGAGGAAAATTAACCGGGCCACAAATTTGCTCGGAATCTAGCCCACATTGGCCAGAATCTGGTGACTAGGTTCTGTCCAAATTGTGGCCTCCTTAAGCCTGCCGAGTTAACAAAAGTCAACCAAACTTTGACTGCTTCTAACTTTCGCATACGGACTTGGTTTAACGAACCGTTCATACTACCATGATCAGGACGATGAGATCTACACTCTGGTCCTAGTTCGAGCATAATCCAAACACTTTTATTTTTGAGCTTTCTTGAGTCCTCTTTGTCCTGTGTGTGTCTCTGGAGCCACCTAGACCAATCCTCCCCATTGAGGAGCTTTTGGTGCTCCAAAAGCATGAAAAATAATCTACAATTTCTCTGTACCTTGTCTGCATCACAAGCGTCTTGAAAGGCCTCGCTTCCATCTCCTTCACCTTTGTTCTTTAGAGCCTTAAGCGATGAGCAGACACCTGCAACCTCTGCAACCTATAATACATTGTTTTGCAAATTACATGCTTGACTTTCATGACCAACTAATGACCCAAGCATCCATACTTGCCACGAGTTTATAACACATACTCAGTGGTCAAGTTTACATCAAGATGGACACAATACCCTAGTTACAAAAACAAGGCCAACATGTCATTGTTGCTTCAACAAGTGATGGAAAACACATCATCACTACAAAACATGATTTACAAAAACAAGGCCAAACACTATTGTTTTGCTTTGACAAGTGATGGAAACACGACATCACTTTCATAGTTCAACATGCGACACAAAATAAGACCAGACATCATTGTTGCTGAACAAGTGATGGAAAACACATCATCACTTTTACATTTTAAAATGCAACAAATGATTTACAAAAGCATGACCATGAAACGCTAACATATCTAGAATCCATTTTTCACTTATTAAGGTGAATGGGTCACCTCCTTGTGGCGATTTTTCTTGTCGAACAATCGTTTCACCTAGTTCATGCACCAACGCTGTCTGTAAGGTGATGCTCTGGATGGAGCTTCCAACAAGTGGCTCTTTTATGGCCATTTCTATTGCAATCACTGTAATGCATCTTCTTCCTTCGGATATGTTTAACATGTTTCTTTATCTATTGTTGAGGGGGTCTTTCACACCTCATCCTTTTGTGTGCTGCCATTCTTTTCCAACACCTCGAAAATGTATGGTTATGTAATCCATAAAAGGTACATGTCTTTCGATGCCATGTTTTACGTTCATTATTATCAACATGATCCTAATCTAAATGAACATTCGAATATCAAAATTGATTATACCTTTCCTTGTCATCTTGGGTGCAAGTATGGTGATGAGAGCTTGCCTCAACTCTTTCCTTGAGATGGCCACTACCATGGGATGATGGGGATGTGTTCCCATCATTCTTTTTTGTCAACGATTTTGACGATGTCTCGGAAGAATTTGAAACCTTCGAGCATTCTCCTTTGGTGTATCTCGAGCCTACAAATTGAGGTCTCTTCTCAACCTCCAATGGTTGAGTTATGCCTTGGTTATTAACAACAAGTTCTTTTTCCTCCTCATGCCTCATCCTTGTAAGGAGCCTCATGTTTGTCCTTGTAATTGGGATCTCCAAATCTCCAACAGAAATCATACTACATGACGACAAAACTGAAAGGAAATGACATCTTTTACCTCCTCTGTCAATTTGGAATGAATTGATGAGGGCTGCTCATCATCTGTTGTTGGTGATTCACTAACTGTCATGGCGCATTCCTCAACTTCCTTTATGACATACTCAAGTCCTATTTGACATGGTAATTCCTCTACTTTGATGGGGTTGACAATTGCTTGGACATTAACACCCAAGACTTTCCCTTCATACCCTATTTTCTTCAACAATTTAGAGCCAATTCCTATGGTATGATTTTCAAAAATAGCGAAATCATCATCAGGAAACATACATGAATTTAGAGAATTACTTTTTACTTCACATGGGTCACGCTATAGCTTTTCCAAGGTCTCATCCTTTTCTTGTAGAAATTGTATCAAACTATGTTTCTCCTCTTTCTCTTCATGTAGACGCATCTTCAATTCAACGTTCTTTGTTTGAAGATTATGTTTGTTGTGTTTCAGTTCTTCCAGGGCCTCTTCCATGGCTTGCAACTGAAGCTGCAATTACTCCTTTTCCTTTGTTTCTTTCTGTAGAGTTTCATACATTATTTCCACCCTTTTGGAAATTTTGATTATGGTCTCGTACATTGCTTTTTCATCCTCTATCGCTGCACGTTACATTGTTCACACTTGCAATTTACATCCACGCAAAGATCGCTCTGATACCACTTGACCTAGGTCCAAGTGTGACAAAGGACCTTTCTAAGACCTTTTACTTTTGTGATGTGTTAAATTGCATTTTTAAAATAACATAAATGAATATAGGTGAATACTGTAAAGAATACAAACATGTCAATCGTCAACACATGAAAACATAAGTCGTTGATAACGGAGTTCATCTAGGAGGGACAACGTCTTTGGGCCTCAGTGTCAAGATGGTGTAGGCCACTATATTAAGTGTTGTCAATAGTGATGATGTACATAGAGGTGATGTCGCTATCATATAAGGTAAATTCCCTCACGCAGGAGTGGCTCCAAGAGATGTTCCACTACAGGAACTCTTAGTCAACAAGACTCCTATTAGTATGAAACAAAACTCATGCATGATGAGCATCTCGCTAACATGGCATAAAAGGGATCTCAATGTAAGAATGCATAATGACAACATGAGTATCCCATCAACATACAAAAAAGGGATCTCAAAACATAACATGACGAATCATGACAACAAGTACATCATATAGATGATTCCACATCACATCAAGCAAGAATCATGAGACAAGTAAGAAATAGGATCCCACATCAAAATTCAAACAGGGATTTGTGTAACACAATGCATAGCAAAAGAAGTATATGAACGCATTGCATATACCTCACAACCAGGGGCTATCTGAGGAAACAAATGTCAAACCATTGAAGCTTTTCGTGCCATCGACCTCACGACATCAATCGCATGGAAATGGCTACTCACACATAAATGTTGACACCTGCATTCCACTTAGAAAAGTGGCTGGAAAATAAAATGAGCAAATGAAAAATCTGAATGCATCATCAGATTTGTGGCATTGAATAGTGCAAAATCAGCTATCAAATTTCTAAATTCTGAGAAATTGAGAATCTGGGGCTCAAGGAATCTTTTAGATTCCCCCTAGATTCTTCAAATATTTTGTTCCATAGGTGGACTGGAAATCTACAACTCCAAAGGCAAATCTGACGTCACCATTTCGATCCCTACGGAAAACCGTGAAAAACGACTGTAAACTTGACTATATTCCGAGATGGAGAAAAATTACCTCCTTGGGAAAATTTCAAGGATCATGGTTCCACTCCCTGTTTCTGCAGCAGTGATGGTTCCACCTGCACACTGAAAAATGATCAAAAAATGCAGAACTTTAATGAAAAAGTGGACAATGCCATTGCATTCGTGGTGTCGAGGATGCTGAAACCATATAAAATCTGTCAAAATCTGACAAAGTGAAAATTTGGCCCTCTTGGAAAATGTTGCCTCAAACTGCATGCACTGCCTCCTCTACCTCGAAATGCATGCCCACTCCTGGTTCCTCCATCTGCTCTAACTACGTACAAATAAGGTTTAAATAAAAGTTTGATGGGCAGATTTAACAATCAGGCATTTGTGGTGCGTTGATTGAGGGCCTATTTAATAGGGAGGAGGTCGAGCGGTCAAACCTCACCTCCTCCTTTTTTATACATTAACAAAGTTTTATTAGATGTGGGTTGGGTTGGGCCTGCCTTGGGTGGCCCGCCCCCATACCCGCCTCCACTGGTTTTTGTTTTTTGTACATGGGGCCGTTGGGGCTATATTAATGTGGGTACGGTTGCATGTTCATGGGGCCGCCCCGTGGGCAGGGCCGGCGCTCCCGCCGACTGTGGGTTCAACTCCCACTAGCCTCACTAATTTGATACGCCTGGTCAATGGTGAGGAGAGGCATGGGGTGGTGGAGGTGGTGGCCCACCACTTCGCCCTTTTTTATATTATTATTTTTTTTGTTTAAAAACAAATTGCACATTTTTACAAATTTGAATTTTGATAGAAGGAGATAAATTAACTAGGCCACAAATTCACCCAGAATCTGGTCCAGGTTGGCCGGAATCCAATGGTTGGGTTTTGTCCAAATTGTGGCCTCCTTAAGCCTGCCCAATTAGAAAAAGTCAACCGAACTTTGATTGCTTCTAACTTTCGCATATGGACTCGGTTTGACGAACCGTTTGCACCACCGTGATCAGGACAATGAGATCTGCGCTCTGGTCCTAGTTTTCACATAATCCAAACACTTTTATTTTTGAGCTTTCCTGAGTCCTCTTTGTCTTGTGTGTGTCTTTGGAGCCACCCGGATCACTTATTTCTTTATTGAAATTGATGTATAGCTCTATGATAATTTTGCATGGCTCTATGATTACAATTTCTATTTTTTATATTATAAATTTCATTCTAGGAGGTTCCAAAAGCTAAAGCTTGGGCCATGGTGAGGTGAAATGCTCTTGATCCTCTAGTCTATTTTTCATATCTTGGGTTGTAAATTTTTAGAAAATATGATCAAAGGAAGTTGGGATTCTTAAATGCATATTTAAACATGTCATGTTGGAATTTCTGCTATAACATTTCTTTTGGGAGGGTTCCTGAAGCTTAAATGTGGAGCATAGTTAGGGGAAACCTCATTGGTCATGAGGTCCAACTTTCAAATATTGAGTCACGATATTGAGTTATGATAGAGGAAGTAAAGCTTCCCAAAAGCTCTTAAAATCATGTGTCAAACATGCCATGTTGGAATTTCTATTATAACTTTTTCTTTTGGGAGGTTCCAAAAGCTAAAATTAGACCATAATGAAGGGAAATCGTGTTGATCATATGTTCCAACTTTTAGATCTTGTGTCATGATATTTTATTTAGATCTCGGATCATGATATTTTAGGAGATATGATCAGAGGAAGTTGAGCTTCTTGAATGCTCCTAAAATCATGCCTCAAATAGGTAATGTTGTAATTTATGCTATAACTTATCTTCTGTGAGGTTCCAAAACTTGAAAATTGGACCATAATGAGGGGAAATCCAATTGATCATCTGTTCCAACTTTCACATTTTGGGTCACAATATTTTAGGGTATATAATAAGAGGAAGTCAAGCTTCCCGAATGCTCTTAAAATCATGCATAAAAAATGTTATGTTAGCATTTCTACTATAAGTTTTCCTCTCAGAGGTTCCACAGGTTGAAATTTGAACCATAATGAGGGGAAATCCCACTGATCATTGGGTTCAATTTTTATAACTTGGACTTCTAATATTTATGGGATATTCCATGAAGAATTTTCTATATTAATTTTCACACAAAGTGTTTGAAGAAATTCCTAAATGGTTTAATGATTCATTGCATACAAACTGTTTGATGAAATGCCCCAATAAAAATGTTGTTTTGTGGATGGGGACAATATTGTTATATGATAATATTGTTGTAGTTGATATATTTCTATTCACATGAAAATAATTTGTTATATTACTTTGCATGCAAAGTGTTTGAAGAAATGCTTAAATGGGTTATTGATTCATTGCATACAAACCGTTTGATGAAATGCCCCAATTAGAATGCCGTTTTCTAAATGGGGTGATGCCACCAATATACTGGTAATATTTTACATCACTAACATTTAATTTGAATCCAAAGTATTCTTAGCATAATCCCTTTTTAAATGGTACAAACACCAAATGTTTCACCAAACTCCTTTTCAAGTGTAATAGTGGATTCCAAAGTTAATCTAAATTTGGAGTGGTTTTTATACTTCCTACCAAAATATGGATCAACCTACAAATCCCCAAATCTATCAAAAAGGTTTTGACATAACCTTTTGGGTCATAAACCAAAATAAATTTGGGTCCCACTTTCACTACCTAGTATAACTCTTGGTCATTGGTCCAAGTCTATGATGGATACCAAGCATTCCAAAGCAAGAATTAAAACACACTTAGGTTACAACCCACCGTTATCTTCTTTGCCTTTCCATGATTCTAATGCAAACACAACTATTAGATGATGTATTTCTACAATGGGTCTCTTATCCTTCTGCTTCCATGATCATTCTTGATCTTTAAACAATTTTCTATACCGATTGGGTCAAAACCCAACTAGTTGGACCACACTTGGTCAGGGGTCGGGTACTTAGTTGTGTTTCTTTTTTCTCAACAATTGTTGCAAAGGCCCGACTGGCCAACTATCCCAACCTAAATGATATTTCTTTACTTATTCACCTATTTTAATTCTACAAGGCATCAACCTTCCACTACACAAATCCCTCTAGTGAATAACTGAAGTCAACATTTGGTTTTTATAATTGAAACCAAGTAGTCTGCAAGTTTATCTACTTGCTGCACTCAACATTTCTTCAATACCTCCTCATTAAGTTTGTAGGTTCCCAATGTGTCTATGACTTCATAAAAGAGGTAAAATATCTTAAATTAAACACTTGGATTAGTTCAAAATAGATCTCATTAAAGAATTGAATATTCATTCTAGAGATAATTGTCCCTTTCAAAGGGTAATTCCCACACAACACAGGCTAATGGTCAATTTCCCTCAGTGTTCAAAATCACATTCAAATTATGGTCACACTTTTCTAGATTTTTGGGCGTACACATTTGAATATTAGCTAGACTATGATTTCCCAAATAAAACTTCCCTAACAGACTCATGTTCCTTTATTTATCAACGCATTGACACTAATTCATAACAACCCCTTCGATATCGACTCCAAATCGACTTCCCTTAAGCACATTTTAATGCATTTCTTGGTCTCTTGAACCCTGTCATGCGTGGTTGAGTTTAACTCATCAATATACAATTGAAACCTAATTCAACGTTGAGTTTGATTAACACAGAATATCCAAACCATTTTTTCATAGAGTATTCAATTTCCTTCAAAGGAGATTAGTAGTACACAATTTCATCTACGGAATTAGACTTCATAAATTTGGCATTAATTTCCCACAAAATATATGATCATGTTTTCAATAAAGTGAATACATCTTTACAAAGGCTTCTTATGCAAACACCATCAACACCATACTAACCAGAGATAGGCACACAAATAATACATAAGCAAAATTCTTTTCATTAATTAGATTCAAATGTACATAGCACTTGGCCTAATATTCAATGCAGGAACACAACCCTTAGCCCTGCTTCCTCACATGAGACTCATTCTTTTTATCCTCTTGGACTTTTACAATCAATCGATAAAAAAGGATTCTGAACTGTAATAAAATTAGATCCACAAAATAATAAACTAACAAACTCTAAGGATATTTAGATCCATAAAATCTTCTAGATACCTAATTCACTCCTGGGATCTCTCCAACTCACTCAATCTCACCTAGGTTCAAGACATGCCTTATTAGCAGACTCAATTACTTGAATAAATCAAATTCATTCTCATCAAACCCATTCCTATGATTTCTTCTAAAATTAAAACATAGGAAATTACAAATTTATCACTAAGGAACCAACTCCTTTAGTAAAGTTGAAGATCCATAGGTCTAGTCAAATCTGTTTGAATTTGGAGGCTAAATTTTTCTGCATCAAAATTCCAAGGAACAAAATATTCATGGTCTCTTGATCATGAATTCTTTTATCGAAGTCCTCCCAGATCCCTCATCTTATGTTGTTGTTCACTCGTTCTGCTACAACATTCTCCGCCTCCACTATCATACTGCATTGCCTATTGCACGTTATTCTTTCTAAGATCCCATCTCCATCTTTGCTACTTGCTCATAATATTGTTGATGCAATCACTCTTAGACAAATATAACTTATCGCTAATTGTTCCCCCAACTTTATGGCAATCCTCTCTGGTTACATCCTCCATTAGTTCCCATTGTTCATCAATTCCTTCTAGCTCTATGCTTTGTTGGAAGACATTATTGCCACAAGGTTTATATTGCATATTTTCACAAAAAAAATTGCACCCACTGCCATTTCCAAATCTTCATGCCTTTTCTAATCCTCAACAATTTTTTCCATCCAATGTTTTATATCCTTAAGCTTCAAATTCAATCTACATGACTATTCTAATAAAATATGTTCTTGTATTTTATCCAAATGAAAAATTTCCCATAAAAAATTCATACCTTTATACAATGTTTCCTCCATATTTCTTCTCCACTCACCTTCAATACTATTATCCTTTGTTGTCATTTCTTATTTGGAAAGTTTCATACTTGGATTCTCATAGTCTTGCATAACCAATTCCAAAATTTCTTCAGTTGAAATATTTTCAAGCCACTTCATCACTTCATATTTAACAACTACATCCCTTAAACTTGCATAACCTTCCATTTGAGGAAATGTGGTAAATAATTCAGATTTGAAAAAATATTGAAATTTTCTATCTTTATATGCCTTCATGCCTGCAAACACACACCATTCATTAATCCCAAAATCACAAGGCTTCCTTGCCTCTCTAGATGTAATTGTCATGCCATCCTCATGTTGATTTCCATGCTTCATTGTGGCAACTTCTTTTTCAACTTCTCCATCTTCAACATCTGTATACATATACTCAATTAAAATTTTATCAAGTTGAAACACCTCTTCCAAAAATAAAAATTTCTATATCATAGACATCTCTTCCAAAAATAAAAAACTTTTCCACCTATACATTGAGCATACCACCCAAAATATGATCTTTATCATTATTGGTCAGCATTAGATCTAAATTCCTCTCCTCAATTTTATGTTTCCTTTGGATATATTCATCATCCAACTCGTCCAAGTTCTCTACAACAAATTCTTCAAATGGTTCTTCCATGCCTTATTTGTCCATTGCACACAATCTCCACTTTGATTGCCTTAACGAGTAATATGTTTTTCTTTCTTCTTCAAGAGAATTTAAATTCCATTCTTCTTCCAACTTCAAGATAGTGCCCAATCACCGTTATTCACCTTCCACGGGCACTGCATCTAAGTGTTGTTTTTCATCCCTGCATAAAATAGAGTTAGTGCATTGTTTTATAGTTGTTGGGGTCGAAGTTTTATTGCTGCATAGGTTGAATTTTTGTTGATGCATAGGTCGAAGTTCTGTCACTGGATAGATCAAATTTCTACTACTGCAGGGTCAAGGATCTAGATCGAAGTTGCTAGAAGGAAGGGTTGACTTGGTGATTGAAGGAAGTTTGTGTCTAGGTTGAAGAGTCTTGGATCATCTTGTCTTGTCTTGTGAAAATACTAAAGGAAGATGTTTGGCTAGGTTTTTCCCCAGCTGAGTGCCTACATCTTATGTCTCTTGTTCTTATGATCCTCATACACACATAATTTGCTAATTACTTGATGAAATGTAATATAATAAACAAGTAAAAGAAACCAATAGAATTCACAAGTAATTATCAAGAAAGAGAAATCAAACCCTAACACTACTATCATTGATTTATCAACATGGTATCAGAGCTAAGGTCATGGAAGATTGGAGATCACTTTGTTAGCTTGAAAATAGAAGTTACTCCCTCTATGATAAGATACTTGAAAATGGGATTCAATATTGCAGGAAGTGTTATAAAATCATTTAACACTCTTGTAGACTTATTGCTCTTTTATGGCCTTGACAGTCCCTTTTTTCATACAAACTTGATCTTATATTAAAAGATAATATTTAAAATTCCATAACTCTTCCCACACTAAATCACGTACATATGTGGGTCTTATAAAAATGTAGTTGCGTATACCTTTTAAAATATGAAAAAATAAAATGAAATGCTATTTTTTGGGTTGGGTTTAGAGGTTTTACCAAAAGCCCACCTACAAGAGCCCGTGGCACAACTGAATTAACCAATTTAAGGTTGTATTTATACACCCCTTGGGTAAGCCTAAAAAACACAAGAGAAGGGCTATCGACATTATACCCAATTTTCTCCCAAATCAAGTCTATTTTTCCTATGCCTCCCGCACTCTCAGTCTCTAGGAAACCCTGGTTTCCTTTGTAGAGATGTTCATGATATTTATAGAATCTCCTTGCACTTGTTAGAGAGGTTGTATTCATGGCTCGGGATAGACGAGTCTAGAGGAAGGCTTCATCTATGCGTTTTGCCTGGATCAGGTTATATCTTTCTTGTATCTATTGTTGTTAATCAATAAAGAAGCTCATGTCTTGTTCTTGATATGTTATTGTCTCATGAATAGTAATTTGTATGGTTATATATGATGATCTAACATATCTTTTATGTATGCACATTGAATAATCTATTATATATATGCTTCTGTGAATTAACTTGCAGATCTGCTCATTCTCGAGGAAGAAGAGGCTTTAGACCCTATGGGGACAACATCAAATGTAGGACCTCCAGGTATGTTTCCAAATCCATGTTTAGTAGTTCATATGCTTGGCATGCTTGTTTGAATGCTCTTTGTTGATTATATTGTTTTGCTCTGTTGAGGTTTTTAACCATTGCCTTAGGGAATTTTTCGCAACAACAAAATTGATGACTCTGCTGGGGAATACGATCAAGTCTTTCCTAGAAAGGTTGATGTTCTTTGATATGGATTTGGTTTGTTGTTTCTTGAATTTTTTTCATCCTTCTTAACTCTTAAGCAATCAAGTCATTCAACGTGATCTTTTGGGTAAGGGCTATCTTTTTATTTTTTCTCTAGGTTTCCATTTATACATGGTTTTTATTGTAGACAATAGTGTATATATGCAATTTCTTCCAAATAAACTTGCGTATGCTCGAGTTTATTTAGAAAAAGTCACATACGTACGTGGTTTTGTTGTCAAACAGTCGTGTACAGATTTGAAAAATTGATTTTTTTCATTTTTGGCTTTTGCTAGGGGTTTGGCTAAGTTTGTTTATGATTTTCCAATATGAATGAAGCCTGAAATTATCTTGTTGTTAGCTATTGTTGGTGTTCTTCATCTTGTTTTTGAAAAGCCTATGTTAACCTAGGATTTGTAGCTTTTGAATCTTTTGGTGTTTGAAGTTGGGTTCCTGATCTTCTTTACGAAGTCTTTGGCTGTTTTGTGCTTTTGGAACAAGTTTGGTTGTTCTTGAAGTTGTTTATAACCCAGTCTTTGGATTTCTTCTTGTGCAAACTTGAAGTTGGCTTATTTTTTCTTTTATTTGTTTATTTGTGAAAGGTATTTGTAATTCTTGGATGAAGGGAAGGTTCTATTGCTCTGAAGTCTTTATGATTTCCATAATTTTTGTATCTTGTTGATAAAATTATTTAGGGTGATTAAGTCTCTTATTCCTCTTTAGTCTTTTATCCCTGAGATCATTGGTGACTGGAGGGTTTTGGGTCTTTTTCATGCTATTTATCTTCAAATATATACTTGTTTTCCTTTCTCAACTTTTTGTTCTTTTAAAATCTTCCAAAGAAAAAAAAACATTTGCTTTGTATTTATTTTCTTGTGTTTTTTTGGTTTTTGGCAAAGGTGTGAATTCTTGTTTTAAGGCTAAGAGTATTTTTTCTTTGTGGAGTGTTTCTTCTTTGAGATTTTCTTCTTTTTTCTTGTTAAATTGGCTTTTTCTTCTGGGTTTACATTTGTTTTATTTTGAGCTTTACTTTGAATATTACATTTGCAGTCTAGTGTGCATTAGGGTAGATGCATTTTAGACCCCATTTAGTCTTTTTCTTAGGTGTTGAATGTGTGAGTGCTTAAAAGAAAAAGAAAAAGATTTTTTGCTTTCTTAGGTTTCTCGTAGAACCCGTGTCAAAATCGCTTTCATTGAAGAAAAATGAGTGTTGCATTTGCATGTAACTTAGGTTTTATATTGATTTCTTTTGCATCAAAACATTATCATTTTCACTTTCGCTTCCCTTAATGCCTTAAATAAAAACCAACTAAAAGAAGCACTTAAAATTAAAAAGAACTAGACTTTTTATTTTTGTCATAGAAACATCACTAGTCTAGGACATTTAGGGCTTTGGAATAGGTGTTTGGAGAGTAAACTCTCCAACGTCACTTAAACTGAAAGTATAGAAGTTTACTAAAGAGTGGAAATCTAGTATCATTAAGTTGTCTAGGAAAGGTCCTCTAAAACGTGATAAGCACTAGGACATGTGAAGATAAGGAAAGAGAGATACCCCCTCTCATACTTGTTAGATCACACACCCACGATTGTTCTATCTGTCTTATGACCACCCTTTTTTACCTTACTTTCCTTTCCTAGGGACCACACAGGTGATTGCGGGGGGGAATGCCCATGGTACCTAAGGTAGACGTTGCATCACTTTCATAGTACTTTTGGAGGGTGCCCTTGCAAAGCTTGGGTACTTTCACATGAAAAGGCTATTGTCTGGAGGTCATTGTAACTTCCTCTAATATCTTCACTAGTAGGCTTGGGCACTCATCATCCCAAACTACCTTTGGGAGATCCTTACCTTCACTTTCTTGTATTTTGGTGTCTGGTCCTAATCACCCAAAGTAGAAATACCTAGAAGTTGTTTGCGTGGTTGTACATTTAGGATATTCTTAGTGAGTGCTTTGTGCTCCTAGCTTGCCATATGTGATTTGAGTCTTTAAGTTATCTTTATATAGAAAAGTGGTTGATTGACCAGTTTGTCGGTTTAGAAGGCTTTGTGGGATTTCACCTGTGAGTGTCAAGCTTTCACCTAAAAGGAATAGGAGTAATTATGTTGGTGCTTTTGAACCAGTGTTACCTAACACAACGAAGATAAAGCCTTGTCCGAGGGCTCTTATTCTACAAGGTGAACCTAGTCTAGTCCATTATCTAGATGGAAATGTTAGAGTGTTGTCTAGAGTACTCTTCCAATAAGAAAACGAAGTAGAAATTGAAGACATTTCAGAGCCTCTTAAGACTCCTATGGAACCTCTTACATCTCATCTTCCTTATGTTGTATCATATGTGGGTAATTTGACTCATAGGCTGGCTAGCATTGTACACTATCCTTCTTTCTTCTCAATGGCCAATCTTACTTGCTATGTCGATACAATTGGTGTACATAATCCTTCTTTAGTTGTAGGAGGAGGTACTATTCCCATATCTACTATTACACCTAGTATGATGGCCATTGGCTCTACCTCCATCTCGATTATGAGTAAAGGCACCCAACCTTATGCTTCTTTCACAAGAGCTTATCCTTTCGGAATGCCATCTAGTGGGATTCCCTCAATTTCTTCAACTTTACCCTCTACTGCTTCTACGTGTATGACTCGATGGATACTGGTTTAGTACCTTTACAAGGTTTTCAATTTGGAAGTAGACATGTTCCTCCTTCCAATCCATCATTGGATTTAGGATTAATTCCTTTATTTGGTCATGCTCAAAAAATTAATCCTTTTCAAGGGAACCCAGGCTTGGCATATCCTTCTATGAGTGGTTTTGGGTTAGGGAATATTTCCCATTTGTTTCATCATCAAGGGACTATGCCCTTCCTTACTACTGATACTTCATAGGTTTTTCCTCCTTTGGCTAGTGCTTAGAATCCTTACCAGGGGCTTTCTCCTTCATATAATGTTCTGCCAGGAGGAAGTTTTCCTATGACTAGTAATCTTACAGTAGGGGGTGGATACCCTCTGTATACCCCTAGAATATAAGGTTTTACTTATGGTTCATGTGCTTCTATGAGTAACCCTTGGCATATTGGTGTCTCTCAAAATCTAGGATACTTTTTTTCAAATGTTGGAAATTCCACTCTTGGAGCTTGGAATTCTCCTGTTCCTCCACACTTACTATTCCTAGAAACACTTAATTTGATATATCTTTAAAAATTGACTAATGATATGATCCATTATAATTTTAATTAGCCTATGGTCCCTACTAAACTTCCATCTGATATTCCAAAATTTGATGGGAAGTTTGGTGAGGATCTAACTGATCATATAACCACTTTCCATTTACGGTGCTCCTCAAACTCCCTGATTGATGATTCAATTAGGTTGAGATTATTCCAACACAACTTAACTAGAAATGCAGCTAAATGATACATCGAGTTGAGGGGAGGGGAAATTTTCTACATTTGGTGATTTAGCTACCATGTTTCTAAACCATTTTCAATTGCTTGTCCATTATGATTCTAGAACTGAACTCCTAGACAATTTTGAGTAGGATAAGGCTACCCATATTTCTAACCACATTCAAGAGTGGCACAGAAGGAAGAGATTGATCAAGGCCTATATCCCTAATGAGTTTCTTCTGGAATGGTTTTTTAAATCATTGCAACCAAATATTTATAAGGATGTGCCACTTTCTGGGTTGTCAACTGAAGAACATGTTGTCTTTAGAGCCTAGTAGTTAGAGCTCATTTATTCCCAATCGGGAGTTCTCTATAAGATTTTTCCTAATGCTTCTAGATCAAAAATCAATCTCCTCAAGCTCAAACCAGGCCCCCATGTCAATGGAGTTATAGGATCGATCGATAGTAATATGCCTAGTTTTTGAATCAATTACAACAATTTTCATTACAATATACTTTTGCAACACTAACAACGCCATCAGTGTTTTATCCTTCTCAACCTTTAGCGGTTAATGTTGTTCAGTCCTCAAATCCCAATGGAAATCAACAATCTGATGGGAAAAAGAAGGGAAGTGGGAAGAAAAAAGATAAGGGAGGGAAGGGAAATGATAATAAACCCAACGATGACACTAGTGAGAGAAAAAAATAATCTTAGAAGGAGGTTAAGTTCTCGTGAAGGTTATGCAGCGGGGATCACCTTACCCATCTTTGCTCCAAGATTTAGGACGCTCAACACTTGTTAGCTCAACAAGGTTCTTCTAGTTCCTAGGCTATGCTTACCAACCCTTTTCCCCGAGGGAAACAATTACCTGTTGGCACAAATTCTACGACTGGAACCCCTACAAAGGGAAACCATGACGGGGAATCTACATTGAATGTATATATGGTTAAGTCTCATGTTGATATTTCAACTAGAGCTCATGATTATGGAGAGGTAGAACCTTTTAAGGCTAAAATTGCTTCAGATGTTCCAAAACCTCTTCATATAGAGAGGCCCTTAGTTGAGCCTATACTTCAGATGCCAAAAGTCTCCTCAAGACAGTCAACTTATAATCCCAATGCGAGGGCTGCTCAGAACTATTCTATTGTTGAAGATTTAGCTCAGATCCCCTATTCTATGTCGGCATTAGAGGTAATCCAATCATGTCCTGCATAGATGAGTGCTTTTCTCACTACGATTGGATTATTAGACCCAAAAACGTCTCTCGTAATTACATTTATTATGTCAAATGTCAAAATGAGACTCCCTCATCATATGGATTTTCAGATTAAATCTACATATCATAAGAAGACCATATTTTGAACTATAGTTGATGAAGAGGCTTCCAAATTCATCGTGTCTATGTCATGTTGGAAAGCTATTGGTCACCTAAATTTGTTTTCTCTCCTACTCTCTTAACTGCATTCGATGGTCATTCTCATAGGCCTCATGGGATTATACCTACCTTCCATATTTGTGTAGGGGACAAGTTGGTTAACATGGAAGTAGAGATAGTTGATGCCAATCTCTATTATAATATTTTGTTGGGTCGAAATTGGGTTTACACAATGGATGCCATTGTCTCTTCTTTATTTCACATCATATGCTTTTGTCATAAAGGGAGAATTATTACGATTGATCAATTAGCCTAATATCCTAATGACCCTAATGCATCTGCTTAATCCATTGTCCCCTTGGTAAAGAATACCAAGTAGACCGTTAAGAATTTAGGAGTTGGAATGTATTTTTCTTTGATGGGTACTTTTGATCTTCCATCTCCTATTGCTCATGTCAATGCCATTTCATCCTCCAGGATAATTCCTCGGCAATGTTCTTTTAGAAGTCATTATTTTTCAGATCATTGGCTCTCTCCCCCTCCTACTGCCACATTAGAAGAAGGTAAATTGGGTGTAATGGCTTATCCAATATTTGTAGCAGAAATAGCGTATCAATCTATTTTTAATTCTGCAGATTTTGATCCCATCCTTCTCCCATTGGAGGATGTAGATGGTGATGTGGTGTCAGTCTAGACAATTGATTCCATTTTGGTTATGGGTTGGCTTGACATTGTTTTACCATCTGAAGAGGCCATTCTAGAAGCAATGAATAGGGTAGAAAGATCATGGGATGATTTGCATCATTAATGCTATTTTCTCCTTGACTTGCGTGAAGTTGAATCAAATTTGTCTAGTTCTCTTTCTAGTGGAAGTGTTGATAAAATTCAAACCCTTTCACTCCATCACATATTTTTTCTGGAGGTAACATGGCTAATATTTCAAAAATCATTCCAGTGAACATTTCCAAGAATTCCAACATTATCGAAAATATCTTCATCGAAGCTGAGTGTTCCCCTGAAGAAATCAAAATTCACACTGATATATTTAAAGAGGTTTAGGATGTATTCACTTGATATTATGAGGAAATGCCTTGGATTGATCTTAGTATAGTTCAGCATGAGATTAAGACTTATGAAAATGCAAACCCTATTCAGTAAAAGCTTCAACCAGTTAACCCAAGGGAAACCATGAATGTCAAGGTTGAAGTAGATAAACTGCTTAAGGCAGGTTTCATCTACCCTGTTCCTTTAACTGAATGGGTTTTAAATCTATTCTATGTTGAAAAAATCAAGGAACAATGAGGGTATGCATCGTTTTCAGGGATTTAAAAAAACCCTATCCTAAAGACAATTTTCCCACTCGATTTATAGATCAAATTATTGATGAGTGTGTGGGAAATGAAATATTTTCCTTCATGGATAGATTTTCTGGATATAATCAAATAAAAATTCATCCTGAAGATCAACACAAGACAACATTTATTGCCCCTGAGGTATGTTTTCATATAAGAAAATGCCCTTTGGCCTTAAAAAATGTTGGGGTTACTTTTCGGCGGGCCAGGTCTTACGGTTTCCATGACATCAAGTATATAATCGAAGCTTATTTAGATGATTTAGATGCTTTCTCTCGCAAGAGAATGGAACATCCAAAACACATTCGTTTAGTCTTTGAAACATGTCATTATTATAAAATATGGTCGAACCCTAATAAATGTGTTTTTGCGGTTACATCATGTCGATTGTTGAGATTCATCATATCTAATGAAGGGATTTGTGTTTATTATTTCAAGGCTGAGGCAATACTTCAGTTGCCTCCCCTGTCGAACATTCATGAATTTTAAATTCTACAAGGAAAAGCCAATTTTTTACAAAGATTGATCGTAAACTATGTTGAGATCACAAAAGGATTTATGCATTTACTTAATAAAGGAGTTCCATTAATTTGGGATGACTTCGATCAACACTCATTTGATGGTTTGAAAAAGGCATTGACCTATACTCCTCTTCTAAGTATATCTGATTATAACAGAGATTTCCTTTTGTACCTTACAACAACAAAATCAACTTTTGGTAGGTTTTGGTTCAGGAATATAATTCCCTTAGGAAGCATGTCATTTATTATCTAATCCATGGCTTAGTTGGTCTTGAACTTCTATATTCTCATATTGAGAAATTGGCTTTAGCAACAATTCATGTTGTTCAACGACTCCGTCATTATATTTTTCTCAGAAAATCCTTTGTATTGGTTGATGTCAATCCATTTCAATTTGTTCTCAGTAGGCGAGTGATTGGTTGCAAGTACAATAAATGGATTTTCCCTTTGCAAGAATTTTATCTCAAGTTGATGTCAGCTAAGTCGACGAAATTGTTCATATTCGCAAAATTGATTTCAGAATTTCCTTATGAAGGAGATCTTAATTATGAAGAATCATTTCTAGATGAATATATTTTACTTATCTCTTCACAAGATCCTTGGTATGGAGACATGATTGTATATATCCAAACTTTGAATTTTCCTCAAAATTTTTCTAAGGATGAACATTGAAAATTACGTCACCTAGCTAAGAATTATTTGATCATTGGTAACACTCTATACCATCGTAGGATCAATTCAATCCTTAGACATTTTTTAACCCTAGAAGAAGTTGATTCGGTTCTGAATGGATGCCACAGTGGAGCTTGTGGAGGTCATCTATCTAAGCTTACTACAACCCAAAAAATATTGTGTGCATGGTATTTTTTGCCTTCAATTTTTAAAACTTGTATAGAAGTGATAAAAAAAATTCTGTCCTTGATAAGTTTAAACTTGAAAAATGCATGCTCATCCATCTCTTCTTTTTCCTGTTATCGTTGTCAGTCCATTTACTAAAGGGGTATTGATTTTACTACTTGTAACCTAGCTTCAGCTAAGGGCCACAAGTACATTATCGTAGTAGTAGACTAATTCACAAAGTGGATCAAAGTTATGCCTAATTTTAATAAAGATGGTGAGACAACAACATTTTTTCTATTCAATCAAATCATTTGATGCTTTATATTCCTAAAGACATTGTCACTCATCATGGTAGTCACTTTTAGAATAAGATGATGTTTGAGTTGGTCTTGAAGTTGGGATTTCAGTAGGAGAATTCATCTCCTTATTATCCTCAAGCTAATGGATAGGTTGAATTTGTTAATAAATCCCTTAAGACTACCCTGTAAATGAAAATCACTCAAGCTAAGTCCAACTGGCACAACATGCTATATCTTGCGCTATAGGCATATAGAATGTCTATTAACACTGCTACAAGTTTCACTCATTTTCTATTGGTTTATGATGTGGAACCGATCTTTCCTATATAATGTGAAACTCTTAAGTTAGCAGTCTATCTTCTTCCAGACACCTCAAGTCTTGAATAGTGCCTTATTCAATTGGAACATCTTGATGAGCAGCGCCGAGATGTGGCCACAATGAATGACGCCCATAAGAAAAGAGTCAAAGCTCAGTATGAGAAGTCTATACAACCTAGGGTTTTTCTGAGGGTGACCTTATCTTCGTCAATGACCAAGATACATGCACCTCGGGGTCAGGAAAATTCAAACCTATGTGGTACGGTCATTTCATTATTGAAAGAGTCTTGAGTAAGGCACTTATGAATTGGTTGATTTTGAGGGAAATGTGCCATCAAATCCCAAAAATGGGCTCTATCTTAAGAAGTATTATGCCTAGAATTTGCTTTGTTTTGTAAATAATGTACATAATTTTAGTTTTTGCCTATAGGTGTCGTGGTGATGATGATATTTTCGACCTGATTTGGTAGGCTTCGATGGATGATTCAATATATTTAGCATTCTCAGATGGTGCTAGTAGACATACTTAGAATTTAGTTTCCGCCGCTTGGGTAATACATTATCCATCTTGTCAGTTGTCAATAAAAAGAGGCATATGTATCAATTCAACTTTTAGTAATATGGATGAATACAATGCTATTATTAATTTAGTATCTGAAATAATATCTTATGGTATTGAATCATTGGTGATTTATTTGGAATCAAAACTAGTTTTGTCTCAATTGAATAATGTTTATCATTTGAGAGATCCTTCATTAGAGTGAGATTATTACAACGATCATTCAAATTTATTACATTCTTCTGCATTCCACAATCAGATAATGCATTTTCTAATTCTATAACTAACGAAGAATTGGATTGGCATATTAATCATTCATCACATTAAATCGAAATATCAAAAATCATTTGTATATATGATCAAATCGCTGTGAAATCTCTCTATACAGATAGATATAATATGTCAAAATGTTACAAAATGTGGACAAATGTCCTAAAAAGTAGGGCTTAAGCCTGATCATGTCCATATATAAAAAATACCAATCATTATAATCTAAGTCTACAGGCCCTTCCCTGGATGAGCAACCCGGTAGAAGAAGATGGCATTTTCCACTCGTCGGAAGAGTCACACCCACTCTTATGGTACTCCAACCACTCATCTCTGTATAAACTCAGGGAGATACTCTACTGCTGCCATTGGAATCTGACGAGTAAAACTGTCTCAGACTCAGCTGCTACTCTCTTCATGTATTTGCTGTGATGCTTGTGCCTCGGTAGACCCTCAGGTATCACTGGTCTAATATCTGTATCATGGTCATTTAATATTGTAATATTTTTGTTTCACGAAAAAAATATTTTGAATTTCTTGAGATTAATTTCAAAAATAAAAAAGATCAAATATGTTAAAAAATCAAAATTTACCAATGTTTCCCCATGCAACTCCTTCTAGAAGTACTAGCTCCAGGTCTAATTAGAAGTTTAATCCTGCATAAGGGTAATCCTTTATGGCTCTTGCAGTTGAATTTGAGCCCTTTAAGCTGGTTGATATTTGTACGTTGGAATTATCTTTATCTTTAGTCTTTCACTAATACTCTTTAACCTACTACTCTTTGACCCTGTCGATTTGTCTTTTACTTGTTTTATCTGGTTGCTTTCAAATTTACTGTGGTGACTTATAGTAAATCTGTCATCTTTTCCCACCATTCATCCTCAGGTAACTTTACCTTCAACATTCTTTTGTCGATTTCATCTACCTTTGTGTATTTGGAAAAATTAGGCTTGGTGACAAACAAATGTTTCACCTCATGCTCTAGAAAAACAGATTTTCCAAAGTATGATACAATACTTTTCTAGTTGGAAAGGCTTTGATACTTGAAGTGCTTGCTTATTCCTTGGACAACTTCCTTCATATGTTAGTGTAGTCTAATTGGGTCATAAGTTTATCATGGATGACCATAGGACTAGGAAGGCCTTTGTCCCTAAAAATTTGAAATTTGGCCATGAATCTGTCAATGGCCACCTGCATATTATGGTATTTTTCTTCTAAGTTAACCATAAGGTTTCTTTTGGAAAGAACCTTTTTGACTTCTATGATGGCTTCAGTCCTATCCTTTACCCAAAGCTCATTAAGCTCATGTTTGTTCTTACTGTTTAGGAAGTGGATGAGTCTATTTGCATCCTTGGGTTGGTCTCCTAAATATTCCCTTACTTTCTGAATAGCCTCAGTGGCCACTTTCACCAATTCAGTCTGCTAAAATATAACTTGAATTGATGGCCAAATATCATTGACAGAGTCAATGATATTGGCCTGGAGAATCTCTTTGGTCTATTCTAGTGGCTTCTGTAATGTTAAATATTTTTCTAGGACCTTGATATTCTCACCCATCCTTAGGGCTTTCTGTGTTTCTTCTCTCTGCTGAATTTGGGCAAGCTTACAGTCAGTTTCTAAGCTTGCCACTTTCTCCTTTAGCCTTTTGAGCTCTGTTGCCTAGATTGACATATCTTCCATGGATTTTACTAGCTCTACTGTTTTCTCTGTTGAAGTACCTTCTATTGTAGATTCAGTGGTGATTGGCAGTGTTATGCTAGGTGGAGATGTGGGTGCCAATGATGCTGCCAATGTTGAAGGAACAGTAGTAGAAAGAGTGGGAATGGCAGTCTTAGAAGTAGTGGCCAAGTCACTTTGCTTGGACTGAATCAATGTGTCTAACTCCTTCTCTATTTCTGATTAGCTTTAGGACCAAGTCCATAAGCTCTTCTTGTCCTTTTTGTGTTTCCAGGACTTCTGATGTTTGTGGGTGATGTAATGGTGGAATCTTGAGTTGCTTCTTCAAAGAATCTAGTCATCATTCTTCTTCTTTATCAAATTTTTAGTGGCCTTTACATCTTTGGGATTGTGTCCCAACTCAATTATTAAGTCCTCTAAGGACATGATTCTGGTGTCTCTTGCCTGTGAAGAGGCCTTCTCCAATTGGAACTAAGTTAATATGTTATTCAGGGAGTTTTGCAATTGGCAGGCTCCGATGGCTTTCCCTGTCAAGGTGGAGTAAATCATCTCCCCTGTTTGCTTGTGCAGCTCAATCTGGTCAATAGGATGAATGTCCTTTTCCAGTACTTAGAAATCTATCTTTTTGAAGTCTGTTGCTGTTCTTGGTTGCTGAGTAGTAGGCTTCATAAATGTCATGCATTTTTCCTTCTTTCACATCATAGGTTGACATAAGCCTTGTCTGATTGGTAGGTACCATCTTTGGGTATTGTGCATAAGTTTAGGCTTTTAGCTTCTCATTCCTAGCTTTTATGTCCTTGTATCTTTCTTTGATGTCTTGGTCTCTGTTAGCTAGAATCCTGAATGAGGACGCTTCAACACTCTATTGCCTTTCCAACATTTGAGTGTGTGATGTGGAAGGTTCTAGAGTGCTCCCAGAGGGAGTAGCAGGCCTGCTTCTTTCTCTTTTTGTGATGGTGGCCCCAATTGTTTCTTCTGTGAATTCCTTTTCAGAGACATGATTTATCATTTGCCTTTTGACCAAGTTGGACTCTGCATATGCTTGTGTGGTTACTCTACCTGAAGTAGTGACCTCTTCCCTATTTCTTTTGAGGATTTTCTCCTCATTTAGAGGAGTTTCCAAGATTAGGGGAGTACTCATGATGGGCTCTGGTATACGTGTTTGAGTTAGCTCCTCTGATAGGTGTGGTTGTTCTGACTCTTCTTGCACCTGGGATTCTTCTTCTACATGTGATTCACTTTGTGCCTGTGATTCTCCCTATGCTTGTGATTCTTCTTGGACTTGAGATTATTCTTGGACCTGAGATCCTCCTGGCACTTGCAGGAAAGAACCCTCATCAATCCTTTTCTCTAGATCAATTAGAGAATTTTCAACCTCAACTTTGGTTCTATCCCTTCCCACTAATGTATTCTCCACCCATTCCAATTGATTTGTATATTTTTCTATTTGATGGATTCGGTGGTGAATGTAGGGAGCCATCTTGTTTTTCTGTCTTCTACTGCAGATGAAGTCCAAGGGATCATATCTTCACATGAAACTTTGTTTTAGTTTAAGTATCTGAAGGATTTTCTCTGCTTTCTTTCCAGCTTCTCGACTATTACACACAAAGGGGTCTAGTGGATCTTTGATTCTGAGCTAAGCCTTGTTTTTGCTTTAACAAAATGCACCTCATCTGAATTGATTATCTGCCTATAGTACTCTAGAGAAAATAACCTCATTGGGAGGCATCTGGGTAGTTTATATAGGGCTAACTCACAACCATAGATCCTAATTTTAGTGTGATTTTGGTACAATTACCAATCTCCCACTTTGAGTTGTTTTAAAAGCTGTAGGATCCTCCTGATATTTGAACTGATTCTCAGAGAAGGACTTCCTAACAACATTGTTACTATAGGATGTACAAAATGATCTATGAAGTCTGTATATGGATATGGGGATTCATGCTTATGGATTAGAGGAGTCCAGAAGATCACTGACCTAGGATGACCTTTAGTATCAAGCTTTTGGAGAGTGAAGGGGAACTTGTCAGCTTGGTAATATAGAAAAAGATGGTACACAACTGAGGAATACTTGAATACTCTTTCATTACTCATTCTAAGAAATTGTTCATGCATCCTATTAGTTATGAACTTGGCAAAATCATACATGACATCAAGAGGCTATCCTGGAGTGAAGATGGATGTGAAGGCTAAGATGATTTCATATATATACTCACTGATGGTGTATCCTAAGACATTAGAAATCATTGCTACAATGTCTTGAACAAATGGGGAAAATATGGTAGCCACATATGGAGGAGGATATTTTGGGATATGCTTTTCCTCCCTGATGAAGGTTTGAAACATCTTAGCAAGTTTTGCAGTGGTAAGCTTGGGGAAATAGTCTAATAGGTCTCCAATTGAAATAGGGGTTAGATTTTGCCATGGTTAAAGTTGCATCATTTCATTAATTGATTTTGCAGTGATGGTGAAAAGTATAGTTTGGTTTGGGGACATCACTGCTCTTTGGCTAGGGATGTACTTTGCGTCGCAATAATGGACAATTTTTGGAAAGATATGTACCTCAAGGAATTGATACTTGGGAAAAATAGACTCCCAGAGACAAATTTTATCAGCATGGTTTAAGTATTGGTCTCTATATCGGCAGTATAGTTTGATAGGGGATTCAAGGATAGAGGTGTCCTTGATTTGGAAATATTTATTAGTAAGGGGAAGGTGGTCCAAGTCCAGGTGAGGAGTAGAAATTGGTTTGACATCCATGGAAATTGGGGCAACCATTCTCATTTCTTGTGGATTTGAGAGTGGGGGAGGTAAATTGTTAGTTTTTTAGGGCAAAGGTGGTTCAATTCTGGGTGGGTTTTAGTTACTGGAGTTTCCCTTTAATTTCAATTAAGAAAACTTTAGTGATTGGTTTGAAAATTAACAGGGTTTTTCAATGGATTCTGGCTTAAATACCTGGAATTTGAAGAAAACTGGGTCTAAACCAGGTGAATGGCAACTGTGAACAGTTGAAAAAGCTTCAAGTAGGTTGGAAGGCAATCTGGGAGCTTTGTAGCATCTTTGTCGTGTCATAAAAAGGGTCTCTTTCACCTCTAATTACCTGAAATTAGTTTTTCAATCCATGAATGTTTTTTTATTTCAAAGAGTGTCTCAGTTTGAGGCTATCATTTTCCAGAGTAATGCTAGTAGTATAGTGCTCAAAATACAAGAGTAAACGGATGCTCAAAACAAGGTCTAATTACAATAAAGCATCTTAAAGGTGAAATCATGCGTTCAAGGAACTAGGAAATTTATTAGTCAAGGGTCCAGTAACAGTAACTCATCCCTCTGTAAACTGATGTAATTTAAAGACAATCAAGGAACAGATCGTCAATCTGGGAGCTAGACAACAAATGCTAATGCCCACTACAGTCTCAGATCGTTCTGCACACCAAAGCAATGATAACGCAAATAATAAAGAAATGGAGCAACAACTAAGTAATGTAACAACAACTAGGCAATGGAACAAAAACTTTAAAATAGAATAGCAACTAGAAAATGTAACAACAATGAATTCTTATAAACACCTTACTCGCTAGAAATAAGTGCAGCAATGGTATCCTACAGGAATCAGGTAGCAATATTTATTCTAAGGATAAATTGGACAGCGCACGGAAATAGAACAACAATCTGATTAGCAATGAAATATAGGACAATACTCTGAGTGAAATATAAGTGCACGATGAACCACGATGAATAACACACACAACACGCTTTAAGAAAAGTAGTAATATGATCTCAATACCACCAATATCAATCTTATTTATCAAGAATAACAATTGTAACTCATAATGGAACAACAATGTCAGTTGAATCGCAATTGCAATCAAATGTAAACCATAGATGAATACAACGATATGAATGTCACGGCACAAGTACTTTGGAGTTGAACAACAACAGTATTCTGTAAAGACCAACAATATCGTATTAATAATTAAAGGAACAGCAATGCGTTGCAGAGTCGATATGATGTTTCTGTCTCAGAAAATGATATTACTCAATCTAACACAAGTCACACATAACAGCGCTGTGATGTAAAATAACATAACATATAAGATTACCAGACAAAGCTGATAAGTAAACCATGCATAAACCAAAGGTAATAGTACAAGAGAAAGTGTTCCACCAGGGCCGGGCCCTTAGCCTTTAGGGATAAACCACTTGAGATTATTCCAGGATCAAAGATGAAACAACAACCAGGTTTGTATTAATGCATTAAAACAAAATTACAATGGATCGCTTCTCAACGAGAGTCGATGATCAATTCTCAAATTCAAGAAAAGTTACATAAATATCATAGTCCCCCTCCTTGGGCTAACGGTGCTAACCCTTTTTATAACAGCTAGGGCGGAGATGTCTAGAATGCAAAAATAGTTGAATCAGTGATCCCTCAGGATCAAAGGATCCTGAGGGATTCGCCAAACCATTAACTCTCAGTTATCCATTTGCTTTCTTGCACTGAGTAGAGATCTCCATTTCCTTTCCCTGGCTGATATGCTTTAATTTGGATCCCCTTGTTTGCATGTGGTTCCCCGTGAAAGGGACAGTAGTTAACTTGGCCCTGTCTTTTTCTTTGGAGCAGAAATATTTCGTTTTTCCCTTTTTCTGCATAAAAAATGGCAATTATTAGTATTTTCGTATTGCACATTAATCTTACAGCTTTTGTCACGACTTCTCATTATCTACCTAGTTCATGATAAAAAGATGTTACGAGTTCTAAAGAAAGGATGACAAAATGTTCAACAAAAACATACCTTCTTCAGTACTCCACACACCCCCCCGCCTACCCTTTTTCATGCCCTCATGAAAACATTGTAGTTGATGTGTAAGGCAGTGAGAGAGTAGGTTGGAGATGGGATTTCATTTGGTGGTCTACAGCCATGATGCCTAACTAGGTGTTCAAAAAATTGTAGGTTTTAACCTTGTACAGAAATTACCTGCATACGAATTCTAAAACAAAGAAAATAAACAATGCGAGATCATAACACATAAAACACATACGCACAAAGATTTTCTCGTGGATCCCAAAACCGGGACTACCAACTTGATTTTTCATTATGTTCCTTTCAATGTTACAATACATATTTATACATGTTGAAGCATCCAATACGATGGACTGAAAACCATCGTGTCCAAAACTATGGACCAAAAACCATAGGTAGGTTCGCCCAACCTAATATAGGGTCCAAAAAAATTTTTCCCGGGGTGCTGCCCCAGACAGTGTAGAGGGGGGCTACCCACCCCCCTCAAACCCCCCGGACAGGGGGGGCTGCCTCCCCCCCTGTGACTCCCCCGTTGTGCAATCGATGCAAAGAAGGGGGGGCTCCGCCCCCCCTCTAACCCCCTAGTTCACTACGTTGGTTAGTCGTGGAAAGAATATAACACAACCCAACAAGTACAAGGGATCATATCTACACATGAAGCTCTGTTTTAGTTTAAGTCTATGAAGGATTTACTCTACTTCCTTTCCAGCTTCTCAGCTATTACACACAAAGGGGCCTAGTTGATCTTTTATTTTGAGCTGAGCCTTCTTTTTGGCTTTAACAAAATGCACCTCATCTAAATTGATTATCTGCATGTAGTACTCCAGAGCAAATAACCTCATTGGGAGGTATCTAGGCAGTTTATATGGGGCCAACTCATAGCCAGAGATCCTAATTTTAGTGTGATTTTGGTACAAGTAACAATCTCCCACTTTGCAATGTTTTGGAAGCTACAGGATCCTCTTGATATCTGAACTGATTCTTGGAGGAGGACTTCCTAACAACATTGTTACTATAGGATGTACAAAAAGATCTATGAATTCTGTATATGGATATGGGGAGTCATGCTTATGGATCAGAGGAGTCCAGAAGAACATTGACCTAGGATGACCTTTAGTATCAAGCTTTTGGAGAGTGAAGGGGAACTTGTCAGCTTGGTAATATAGAAAAAGATGGTACAAAACTAAGGAATACTTGAATACTCTTTCATTACTCATTCTAAGAAATTGTTAATGCATCCTATTAGCTATGAACTTGGCATAATAGTACATGATAGCAGAAGGTTTTCCTGGAGTGAAGATGGACATGAAGGCTAAGATGATTTCATCTATATGCTCAATGGTGGTGTATCCTAAGACACTAGAAATCATTGCTACAATGTCTTGAACAAATGGGGAAAATATGGTAGCCACATATGGAGGAGGATCTTTTGGGATATGATTTTCCTCCCTAATGAAGGTTTGAAACATCTCAGCAAGTTTTGTTGTGGTAAGCTTAGGGAAATGGTCTAATAGGTCTCCAATTGAAATAGGAGTTAGATTTTGCCCTGGTTGAAGTTGCAACATTTCATTAATTGATTCAGCAGTGATGGTGAAAAGTACAGTCTGGTTTTGGGACATCACTGCTCTTTAGCTAGGGATGTACTTTGCATGGACATAATGGACAATTTCTGGAAAGAAATGTACCTCAAGGAATTGATACTTGGACAAATTAGACTCCTAGAGACCAATTTTATCAGCATGGCTTAAGTATTGGTCTCTATATCGGCAATATAGTTTGATAGGGGATTCAAGAACAGAGGTATCCTTGATTTGGAAATATTTATCACCAAGGGGAAGGTGGTCTAAGTCCAGGTGAGGAGTAGAAATTGGTCTGACATCCATGGAAATTGGGACAACCATTCTCAGTTCTTGTGGATTTGAGAATGGGGGAGGTAAATTATCAATTTTTTAGGGCAAAGGTGGTTCAATTCTAGGTGGGTTTTAGTTACTAGAGTTTCCCTTTAATTTCAATTAAGATAACTTTAGTGATTGGTTCGAAAATTGACAGGGTTTTTCAATGGATTCTGGCTTAAATACCTAGAATTTGAAGAAAATAGGGTCTAAACTAGGTGAATGGCAACTGTGAATGGTCAAAAAAGCTTCAATCAGGCTGGAAGGCAATGTAGGGGCTTTGTAGCATCTTCAGGATGCAATTTTACATGGGTTGACAGATTGGACATTCATAGATGCGTGCATGGAAGTTTTCAGTTGAAAAAACAATAAAAACAATAATTTGGGGATTTTTTGGATTTATGTGCGAAAAGTCAATTTGGCGGGTATGGGTGAATGGTGACCATTTGTCACGTAGTGGGGTGAACAGTGGCTATTTTGGCATGTAGCGGGCTAGCGGTAAGTGGTTTTCTTTGCACAACTTTTGGGCACTTGGCGGTATTGGGGGGAGGCTGCCCAATTTCATTCATCGAGCACCACATCACCTCGGGGGCCTAGCGGAAAATAACCCATTTCGGGTGGGTAACGTTCGAATTTTGGGCCCTTCCAAAATCAACACAAGTCGTCAAATGGAGAGGGGAGAGATCATGTGGTGGTCGGGCAATGGCCTTGCACAGAAAGTAATGGGAGGGGTGGTGATGGGCGTTTAAGCATGGCGATTTTGGTTTAATGAGGGATTAAGGCGGGGATTAAGGTATCAGATGGGATTTAATTGGGTTTTTAACTAACTTAATCGAGGATCGATTAGTTAGTGGGTTCGGGGAAGAAAACATTAGTTTATCTAATTAAACTAGGGTGGGATTAATTAATTATTGCGGGAGTTAACATATATACGGGAAACAGGTTTTCATTTGGGATTTAATAAATAAGTTAATAATTTAGTCAAATGAGCAGAAGGGGCACCATACCCTAAGCATATGATTTTCATGTTTTTAATGCTTTCCGATTATCACATAAAAATTAGGATATAGTGTTTTTGGTGTGTTTTTGATGTGAAA
The DNA here is from genome assembly GCA_000404065.3 of Pinus taeda. Classification (NCBI taxonomy): domain Eukaryota; kingdom Viridiplantae; phylum Streptophyta; class Pinopsida; order Pinales; family Pinaceae; genus Pinus; species Pinus taeda. Next base: position 19,767 of record APFE030121731.1, on the reverse strand, counting down.
AAGAGTTATGTGGGGGAATAAATGCTTTCCCTAAGTAAAAGTGATTTAAAGTTAGGAAAGAATATTATTAGGAAAGATGAATGAACTGAGGGGGGGAATGAATGTTTATGAGGGGATTTAGAATTTATTGCTTATAAGTCATTGAGCCGAGGGTCCAGTCCCTCCAAAAGTCAGAGAAATGCTCTGAGCCTCTTTAACTTAGGGTTATTAAGTACTTTGATCTTTATTTTGGGAAATTAGTTAAGTAAAAGGTGAAATGAATGAGGCAAATTAATTAATTGACTTTGATATCCATTTGCATGCTTGAGTGCCCATTCAAATTTGGAACTTTTATGATAAAAAGATGATACACATGCTTTTATCTAATCAATCATCAAAATTATGCAACCTTTCTACTACTTACCCACCTACTCATCCTACCATTTTACTTCTCTTTATTAGGGTGCATTTGAGCTAGAAAACCCTTATCAAACATTTTTCTTTTCTTTACAACAATAAACTAACTAAATATAACCTTATTACATCCAATGACATGGATTAAACAGTTGAGCTCCTTTTATTTACTCTACCTATGTTGGGCAGCGGATCCCCAGTATAACGGTTTTTGGGCTTAAATCCCACAGTTTTGGGTACTATATTGTAAAAGCTCCATGAAATGCGTGGAGCGCGAGTTGTAATAAGTCAAGTCAAAGGGTAGTCCGCGCGAAAATAAGGTAAAACAACAAAAAATGAGTCGGGCTGCCCATGCTCCACGAACCATGAGGATGTATAAATAAAGCAAGGCTTTAGGTGTAGACGATAGTTTTTGGAGAGGGAGTAAAGAGATCTATAGTGCATGGATTGTTAATTGTGATAGTTGCTCTGAGTCAGGAAGTTTGAGTCAAGGGTTGTAATAGGAGATAGAGGCTCTACAACTGTGTGAGCAGAGGCCTGGTTAGAGTCCATAGCTATGTGCTCGGACCCTTGTAGCTGTGTATGCAGGGTGGGAAGTGGATTGTGTTATAGTCGGTCTTGTTAGTCCTCCGTCAGAGATCAACACTCTTTATGCATTTCATTTTTAGGAGTCCCGCTCCATTCACTCAGCTGCATTCCGCTAGGGGCATGCCATAATCTGATGGAAAAGGTCATGCTAGTCATTTCCCTCATGTCTGGCACCTGCTGGCTTAGGTCTTTTGTCAATGTTCACTAAAGTCCATGACAGTTAATGTTCGATCTTTTAATGGACAATAGTCATTTTTAGTCATTAGGTCTAGGGATTAGTCAATTTGGTCTTCAACCATGTCCAATAAAGCCATGCAGGCCAGGGGGAGGCCCTTACAAAGCTATGATTCAAATTTTTTCATCATCATGCTGACAGATTACGATTGTTCTTCAAAACTCTGTCTTGAAGAAAAGTCAAACAGTGAGTCATTTGTGATCATTTTCAAAAAAAATTCTAGTTGATCTCTTCAGGCGCAGTCATGGCTTCCTTGGCCAAACGCCATGTCATGCCACCCCTGCAAAAGTGCCAAAAAATTTCATCATTTTAGCTAAAAATTCAAAGGGAGAAGTGAAATTTAGTGTTGCTTTAAATCAGTGAAAAGTGTCAAAACAAAACATTAGCAAAATGGGTTTTGGAGAAGCAAAAATCAAACCCATGACTCCCAATGTCTTTATAAAGTATTTTCATAAGCAAACAAAGTCATTGAGCATACCAAGGTAAAGAGAAATAGAGAAAAGTAATTGGGAGAGCAAAGCACAGGTTTTAAGAGAGGTTGGAGTCGTTTTCAGGAGCACGACACACACACACAGAGGAGCACGGCGCACACAGTGCTACCCCACAATGTTAATTTAACACGGGCGCGTCACACACACAGAGTGCGGCGCACACCCACAAAGGCTTGAAATTGTGCCAAATTGCATCAAGTCGCCTTTGAAACCCCTCAAATCGATAGGTAGGCTCTAAATCTTGATGGCTCATGTATGTTTGTGAATGTAATGATGGTTCATGGCTGTTTAGAGTTGCAATAAAAACACCTAAAACCTACCACTTGAAATTGTCAAAACCATTGTTGCTAGGGTTGCAAACTTATGTGTTGATGCCAAGGCTCCTCTTTCTCCTCTCATTTTTCCCCTCCTTTCCATTGTTCCCTTCCCCCCTTATCCCATTTTTCCCCATTTTTTCCCTACCCTAAGCATTACTAAACCCCTATTCCCCATCCCCTCTACTCATTTGTCAAACATTAAACCCAAAAACCCTACCCTATAAAATCCCCAAACCCTCCTACGTATCCCTAAACAAAATTTCCCCCATAACCCCTAATCCCATCATATTATTCCCCTCCTAACACTCCCTTTTGTATTGTTCCCCTTGGTGGCAGAGATCATATCAACACACAGTTTTACTACCATCATCAAAGGGCAGTCCAAGCACAGTACACATACAATAGTCATGGCATCAGAGAATTCATTGGAGTATGAGATGGAAACCCAGAGTGATTCATCCTTGGAAGAACAGGCTCCCCGGAGACATCACAAAAGTGGCAAACATGTTAGGGATGAGCCAACCACCCTCACAGAATTGCAGGCCTGCCGTCTTGCTATGTCATGTTTCCAACATCTATCATGTTTTGAGTTTTGTCAAAGGGTGGCTACTGTTCGAGTTCATCATGAGTTGGCCCGTCTTTTTTGTGCTTCACTTACATGGAGGTCACTCTATCTTGGCCGGGTTCACCTTCACACTGACACCTGAAGCTGTCTCATTAGCAACCGGCATACCGAATGTTGGAGAATAGTGGCACAAGAAAAAGAAGGTGAATAGGAAACATTATGAGTGTTACATTAAGGCCAGTTTCTTGAGGTAGCTCCAAATAGTTTTTCCATTCAGATATTTGAAAGATGAATATGCTCCACTGATGAGGTTGATCATGAAGTATTTCAGTTGTGAGGGGAGGTTCTCTCGTTTGTATGCCTATCACATCAGGTTGCTCATGCACTTTACCAGGGTATGGATGATGAACATCCCATATTTCATTTGCAGGAACATAGAGAGGATAAACACCTTCATGCAGCACAAGACCCCTCAGTAGCAACTTAACAATGTTTATCATTTTTCTCTTATTAAGATTTTGGTGGATCATCAGCTGGGATTATAGGGCATTACTTGGGATGACTTCATCTCCCGTGACCTCTTCAGCACTTCACAGTTATTATCAAAGGTTGAGCATGAGATAGGTGGTCCTTCTCATCAGTATGAGCACCATGAGACCACTACTATGCTAGTATTCATCACCTATCAGAGAGGAAGTAGACATTTGTTTGCAGCAGCAAAGCGAGTGTTATCTCCACTCGGGGTGGAAGGGGCCTCGCTTCCGACATCGGCAACACAGGTACAGGACAAGGGCAAGAGGCCCATGCATGACGAGGGGCCATCAGGTGAACAGGAGGCCGACTTCATCCTCATTCATGATGATGATGCATATGTGGAGAGTGCCAAACTTAGGAGGACGAGCATGAGATCATGGAGCTGCAAAACATTCCTGAGAATTGCCAAGCTGCCCAACATAGGAGGATTGAGCTCACTCCGTTGGAGCAAGAGATTAACAATGACCGAGAGTCTTGGCTCAAGCGTATCAACATTCACCTTGAGATATTATTAGAGAAGGCTAACAAGGACAAAACCATATTGAGGTGGATGGTCTATCACTACAGGGCACGGAACATGAGTTCAAAGGCTCGGATAAGGAGTCTGAAGGCAAAATTGAGCAAAGCGACAAAGAGGCAAAAGAAGAAAAAAGAGAAAGATCAGCTTCGAATCTTGGCTAAAGCCTCTGTGGCCCAGCATAGCACCTCATAGAGGATCTCCAGCCCAAATTTCAAAAAATTTGGGGCAATTTTGGTCACATGACAAATTTTTGGTCACAACACAGGGTTTTTCTCCTTGTGTGGCGCGGCGCTTAGAATTGGGGGCTCCAAATCACAAATGGCTTGAATTTTTGGATTCAGCATGAAAAATCATGCCTTCTCATGCATGGACAAGAAATTTTGGCATGGTTTGAGTCCCCAGGAGGTCAAAAACACTCAAAAATTGACCTCTCTACCCCTATTTAGACACACAGGAAGCAGTCTTGGGAGAATGAAGTTTTGGAGGGGAAAATGAGCACCCAATTCAGAAATTCCACTTGGGTTGGAAATTAGATAGGCTAGGCTTTCCAACAAGAACACTTGGGTACAATTTGGACTCCTCCAGGTACCTCAAAACAACCTCCAAAGTGGCGCAACGCATATAGATTTGGGCATGACGCATATAGCGAAAAAGGCCAAAATCACTTCCGCTTCGTGACATTTCGATTCACGAATTTCTCCAAGTGGGCCCGCTCATCTACATTACATTTGTTTCGGCACCTAAGGAAAAGTTTAAAGTATTTCCACTAAAGTTTGGCTTCTATCCAAGTGGCAAAGGAAGGCGAGCAGTCACACAAGCCATTTGTCATTTTTGTAACGCTGCACCTATAACTAATGATTGGCTTTCCACTTCCACTTTGTAATGATTCGAAAAACTCCCCAAATCTTGGTCATTCTATTTCCTCATGACATAGTTTATTTATTGTATGAAAACCATTTGCAAAGGGTTGGTTGGGTTGTAATTTCTGGGAGACTGTGGGAGAGAAACTCAGTTCTTCATTGTATATTTTGACAAAGGATTAATGAAAGGAAGTCACTCTGTTTCATGAGATTCTTGTGGCGTGAGTGTAGCAAATGTGTTCTCTTTATGTTTCATATGTATTTTGTTATGTTTCACAGTTCATTCATATTCATTTCAGTGAAATTTTCTAAGTAAGATAAGGTAGAATTCATGTTTATTGCTCTGCCTGTGGGAAAGTTTCATGTTCTGTGTTCTTCTTCTGTTGAAAAGGATTCATGTGTCTATGCCCTTTTCACCCTCCTAAACAATCTTTCCATTTCGCATTATTTCAAATTCAATTGCTAGACTTTCCACCTGTCTCACCTCACGAAGTAATCTGTGCCTTTGTGTTAAATTCTCTTCTCATTGCTATTTTGTTGGTCCCATACATCCCAGAAACTCAGTCATTTATAAAAAATTGCTTTTTTGTATCCATATTTATTTACTAGCCTAAATTCAATACCCACTGCAAGTCATGTCAGACCATGTTGTTTTTTTATTCACTGAGCATGACACGGAGAGAGCCCTCTCCTGTTCTGGTAGGGCTAGCTACCAGACTGAGCGTGGTTTGTGGCTACCCTGAATTCTGCCTTCCTTTAGCCTAAGGCAGATTTAGGTGCTAACAAATTGTACTTAGATAAAGGCATTAATAAAGACAAGTTGATTCTAAAATATCGTGTATCTGTTCTAAATTCTAGTTTATGCATCTATTCCTGATTGATGATTATGCACATGTCTGTTAATTTTGAATAATAACTGAAAGTGATGCACCTTCGTAAGTAATCAAATATCTATAATAATATTAAGCACAGAAAAGGGTAAAATGCATTCGCGCTTGACTAAGGTAGTTGCCCTGAGAGGACAGTAGTGTTGGGATTTATTTGGCTAAACATTTTTGAACCTGGGTCAAGCCCCATTAAGCCAACAAATGGTTCCGTTGCCAGGATCAAGATCTACCAAAGGGATGTTTGATGTCGGAATGTTGGAACCCTATGAAGAAAGAACTTGAAGATTGGTTGGATTAGAAGCTACACGAGTTCATGATATAAGAAAACAAAACTCCGTAGATATCCGAGAGAAGGTGGTTGGATCGCTTCATATATATAGAAATCCATGAGATCTTCTTCACAACATTCTATTCAGAACTATATGCTTTGATCACAAGGCTAGCAGATAGCCAGGGGAGATGCAAGCTTGATCAGCCAACAGTGTGGACTCCGGAGATAGTGCACAAGCTAGAGGCATCTGAAGATAAGATTGCACGGGCTGTAGATCATTCATTGGATCGAACAATAGGAGGTCTTATCACTAAATTTGTGATAGAAACAACTGTCATCTACAGCGAAGCTGAAAGACGCTTTCTCAAAGGACCGCGAGGTAAGTACAACAAGTCTTTGAATACCTAGATTAAGATGTTGTTATGTGAAAAACGGGTGATGCGCATACAGTAATGAGCAGAACGAGCGAAGCAGAAGGAGCTTCAAACAGATCAAAGGGTTAGGAAACAATCCTTTAATTTCACCACTGCGAGCAAGTGGGGAAGAGTGCGCTTGGGTTTCTTCGAGGAGTGCAGTGTGTTTGATCGGGCAGTTCATTTCACAGTTATCATCTTCACTAACGCTACCACTCTTATCACCTTCTTCACCTCCAGCTTCGCCCACTCCGCCTCCACCAAACCAGCAGTTTAGCATGGCGAGCACGATCAAGTTGCCTATATTCAGAGGAGTAGGAAACAAAGATCCCGATCAGTTTTGGTTCATAGCAAGAGTAGTGTGGGAAGCACAAGGGGTTATGGATGATAACATTAATAAGGCCACATTGGTAAGTGCACTACAGGATCACGCACTGACTTAGTATATCAAGCACTCAAATGATCACTTGAATGCCAGAATAGCATAAATTCAAAGTGCATTAAACAGAGAGTTTAGTCGACCGAAATCAGAGACGCAGTCGATTATAGGATTCAAGGAGATTGTGATGCTTCTAGGTGAAACCCCCTAGGATCTAGATCAAAGGCTGAAAAGTATAATTCGGGAGGCTAATATGACATTTATGGACATGCAACACCACACATGGTTTGTGGCATCTTTGACACCACACATGAGGACAACACTGCCACAACAGAAGCTCTCAACCCAGCCAAAGGCATTGGAAATGGCGATGAGGTTGCACAAAGCACCGATACAGGATCCGGGGTTGGGAGTCTAACAAATCCACGTGCAACTACAAAACCTATGCTTAGAGATGCAGAGTTTGATGAAGGATAGGGCGCCCCACCAGAGGCGTGCGAAGAAGTGTGGTGTATAAAATGTGAAGGCCAGGGTCACGATTACGATCAATGTCCTATATTCGCGAACTATTTGGTAGGAGGGGTGATCTGAATTGGATCCTAAAAAACTCTCTAAGTTTTCATAACTCTGTAAAATTCATGCCAAAGTTTCAAAGACTTACAAAGGTCAAGCTTATTAGAAATATACTTGAACAATTGTAATTTGTGAGTAGTGCCAAGAAACAAGGACCCTTGGTCAAGCGTGCCAACCACTGGCCCATGGTAATGCACGCTGCCATGAAACAATAAAATGGGAAGCCTTTTTGAGAAATGGGTAAGGTTTCTGATATGCAATTAGTGACAAGTCACTAATTGTATATCGCCAGGCAAACCCCTTAGAGAAGAAAAAGCCTCGAGCGACTTGGACTCGAAAAGTCAAAAACTATACGGAATTCGCCGATTCCGTCAGAGGCGGGTCGACACAAAAACCGACAGGATATCAGAAGGGCTTCGAGCAGTAAGTGGTTGCAACTAAGTCCTGCCCGATGCCACACACTGGGTGCCATGTGTTTGGTAGAAGAGAGAGAAAAATGCTCAAATTGGATCGGTAAACGTCATGCAACTTACCCGCTCGATATGGATGGAGACCATAAGATCAAGAGGCTCCAGATCGATGGTGGACATGCAATCTAGTGGATGACAAAATTTAATGGGGTAAACAGGCCAATTTATATAAAGGTTTGAAGTTCAACATGAACGATGAGTTGGCAGAGGAATCATGTTCATGGGCATTCTAGGAGTTAAACGGAAATAACAACAGTTCAAACATTTCCAAGAGAACTGACACTCAGTTCATTATGAAACAAGTGGCCACCTCCTTGTGAAGCATTACATAGTGATGATGATGCATAACAGAGGAATTCAAATGGACAGAGGCATGAGAACCAGAGCGTCAGGAAGCAGAAATGAACAGTCAGAAAGCAGATTGGCTTTAAAGCCACAAACTGACAGAAACAAAGCAAGCAGTGAGAAAAGCGAGTCAAGAAAGCAGAGAACAGAGGGAAGAAGCCAAGCTGACCTAAAGGTATCATAGATCCAAACAAAGCTAGAGAGAGTCAAAGAGTCTGTGTACTCCAGAGAAGGCTTGAGAGGTTCAAGAAAACTCCTTATATATAACCTATCATGTATGAGTCTCAGATTGGGCTCATACTATTGTGACCAATAGAGGTCGAGTTTCAGTAAGGAGAGTCTCTGTACTTCAGAGACCTGGGGGATGCAAGTCCAGTCCTACTGATTTAAATTTGTTGAGTGAGGCTCAAATTGAGCTCACTGTTGTAAAAACTCTACTTTGAAAACATAATAGAGAGGCCACCACTGAAGGCTGGACCAAGAGACGTAGCCTAGGAGCATTAGATGAACTCCTTATTAAACTTGTTGTATCTACATGTTTTGTTGTTGTGTTTTCTCTAACTGCTTCAGTTTCTGTGTATTTCACAATCTTATTGATTTGTTGCATAAAGTAACATAGGCACATCCATGCACATGATTCTATAATACCTTTAATTCTTTGTCCTAGATAAATTCCAAATCAAGTGGTATCAGAGCTCTAGGTTACTAAGGTTAGACAAGCTTGTGCTGGATTTTGTTGTTGAATGCTAACTAGATCAAAGCTTAAATTAGGAGAAGAAGAGTTGGTTGAAACTAACCCTGAAATTGAAAGAGTCTATACTAAGAGGAAAATGTCAGAAGAAATTCCCTTGGAATCAGACCCTCAGTTCATGGATAGTTTCATGACCATGAGAGCCATGGTAGAGGAAATGTATAGAGAATTTAAGAAAGGTAGAGAGGAAGATTCATCAAACTCCAAACGAGATAAAGGAGTAGAAGAATATCTCCTCCATGACCACTCTAAAGGCAAAGCGAAAAAAGAAAAACTTCCAACACCTCCTAGTAGCCCTGAAAACAAAAATAAGACATCTTTGATTAAATTAGATGTTAAATTTGATTTACCAATATATGATGGAGAGTTGAATGCAGAGAAGTTGGACAATTGGATTAGACATGTTGATGTGTATTGAAGGGTGCAAAGCATTGATTCAGACAGTAGTAAGATTCAGTTGGCCAGCCTACGCCTTGGAGGAACTACCTTGGTATGGTGGGAAGGCAGGACACAAGTTGACATGAAGAAGCATGGTAAATTCTTTCTGTCTAGAGTGAATTTTTTTTCTGCAATTAAAAAAAAATTATATCCACTAGCCTATATGCAACAAGCCATGATAAGTTGGCAAACTCGTTGAAAATTAAAAGGGAAAAGTGTACAAAGTTACACTCACGAATTTAGGAAAAGAGCTTTGATTCTAGGAATTTCTTTAGACTCACCTAAAACTCTGCTGAAGTATATTAGGGTGGTCTACACAGTTACTTAAGGCACACTATTCTCATGTTTAATCCCACTAGCATAGATGAGGTATTTATTCAAGCTACACATCTAGAGGCTACAGGTAAGAATGTGAACCCAGAAGTTGGGGGATCATCAAAACCCACTGCAAGTAAGAATAAGGAGAAAATAAAACAGAAATGGAAAGAGAGGAAGACAAATATTGTAAAAAAGGCCAAATCTTCATGCACTCACTATAAGAAGGATGGGCATGATGAACACTGCTGGATTCTGCCTTCGGAACTGAAATCCAAGAAGTACGATGGCAAAAAGAAGAAGACTGCTGCAGCCATTCAAAAGGATTTGGGGTCAGACTCAAGAGATGAAACAACAATGCAACCACAAGTATAAAAGGTAAAAATTCTGAAGCATCTACTAGTAACTCTGCAAAATATACTGACAATGAAGAATATGAGAGGAAAAGACATGAGTTTTTTCATATTAGAGTTGTTTCCAAACATCAAAAGATTGATACTTTGTTTGATAGTGGCTCACAAGTAAATTTAATTTCTGAAGCAATTGTAAAGAAGTTGGGATTACTAACCACACCTCACAAAAAGCCATATCCATTAGGTTGGTTATGTGATAAAGCACAACTACAAGTGACTAGACAATGTAAACTTAGGTTTTCTTTTAGGTCAACATTTGTAGATGAGGTTGAGTTAGATATTGTTCCCTTGGATATATGTGGAATTGTTTTTAGGAAGTCCTTACTTATATGATAGAAAAGCCATTTTCTATAGAGCTGAAAACAAGTATCAACTCGTTAAAGATGGAATCAAATATATTGTAAGAGCTCATAAACTCAAGAATAATTATACTCTCATAAACTCAGGGCAGATGAAAATAATTGTAAATTAATGCAAACAATTTTTACTGATGGGTGTAAAGGAAAAGAAACCTGACAAAACCAATGTATTGAGGGCTGCAATGCTAAACAACAAGCTGATTTAGAAAAAGCTGTTTCAGAATATGATATACTATTTCAAGAACCTAAAGGTCTGCCACCCAAAAAGGAAATAGTACATGATATTAATTTGTAGCAAGATGCTCCATTGCCTAACATCAAAATGTACAGGTTGTCTGCTTTAGAGAATGCACAAACCAAGAAGCAAGTACATGAGCTGCTCGAGAAAGAATTCATAAGACCTAGAACATTGCCTTGTGGGTCTCCAATTGTCTCAGTGAGAAATAAAGATGGCTCATGGAGAATGTGCATTGATTACTAAGCACTGAATAAGATAATGATAAAAAATCATCATCCGCTTCCTCACATAGATGATCTATTAGATCAGTTGAAAGAAGCTGTTTATTTTTCCAAGTTGGACTTGCATAGTGGCTACCATCAGGTCAGAGTTGCAAAGCAAGATGCATGGAAGATTGCTTTCAAAACAAAGCAGGGATTGTATGAGTGGTTGGTTATGCATTTTGGCTTAACTAATGCTCCTGCTACTTTCATGAGAATAATGAATGATGTACTCAGACCTTTTATTGATGATTTTTGTCATTGTATATTTGGATGACATTCTTATATTTAGTAAAACATGGGAAGAACATTTAAAGCATGCCAAGCATACTCTGATGTTTTTGATAAAAGAGAATCTTTATGTTAAGCTCTCAAAATGTGAATTTGGCAAAACATCTTTGAATTATTTGGGTCATATTGTAGGGGGTGGTGAATTGAAGATAGATCCCTCTAAGGTTGCAGTCATTATAAACTGGCCTAAACCTAAATCTGCTACAGAAGTTAGAAGCTTCTTAGGAGCAACATAGTATTGGAGAAAGTTTATTTCTAACTTTTCCCTGATTGCAGCTCCCTTACATGCTTTAATAGGATTGAATAAGGTGTTTCAGTGGGGAGGAAAATAGCAGAAAGCCTTCGACACCTTGAAAGAAAAGATTAGTACAACACCAATACTAGCATTGCTCGATCTTCAAAGACCATTTGAGATTGAAATGGATGCTAGTGACTATGCCATGGGAGTAGTGTTGATGCAGCATGGTTAACCCATATGTTATCATTTTGAGAAATTTAATTCTGTAGTAGTTAACTATCCCACATATGACAAAGAATTGTATGCATTAGTACATAGTGTGAAAAGGTGGAAACATTACCTAATGGGAAAAGAGACAGTTATACATACTGATCATCAACCACTTCAATATTTTCACTCACAAACTAAGTTGCAACAATCAAGACACTATAGGTGGATGGGTTTTCTACAACATTTTCATCTAGTTATTAGATATAAAAAGGGCATACACAATAAAGTTGCAGATATGTTGTCTAGACCAATAATAAATGCATCTACTATACTTAAGCATAATTTAGTATTGCATGAAAGCTACATTGAATAGTATGCTCAAGATATAGATTTTAAAGATGTATATGCAACTTTAAGTCATGAAAAACAAGTAGAAGAATTGGATTATCATGTTAAGGACCAACTCTTGTATCATTTGGGAAAGTTATGCATTCATCAAATAGAAAGAGTAAAGATAATTTGAGAAGCACACACTTCTCTAATATCAGGTCACTTTGGTGTAATTAAAAGAGTTGCACAGTTGCAAAGATTTTTTTATTGGCCAAAAATGAATGAGATAGTTTCTAGATATGTAAGAGGGTGTACCATGTGTGCTAAAAGCAAGCCCAACAATAGAAAACTAGGCTTGTACACTCCACTACCAGTTCCTTCTCATCCTTGGGAGAGTATGTCTATGGACTTCGTTGGGGGACTGCCTAAATCTAGAAAAGATCATGACTATTTATATGTTGTTGTGGACAGGTTCAACAAAATGTGTATTTTAATACCTTGTAACAAACAAATTACAATTGAACAAACTGCAAATTTGTTCTTTCAGCATGTATGGGTTCATTTTGGATTACCCACTTCCATTATATCTGATTGAGATACCCGATTTGTTGGGAAATTTTGGTCGAGTTTGTGGGAATTGATGGACACCGGATTGAAGAAGAGCACAACTTTTCATCCGCAAATAGATGGCAAAACAAAGGTAGTCAACAAGACAGTGATCTAGTTGCTCAGAGGCCATTGCAACAAGCATACCAATCTTTGGGATGAACATTTATGTTATGTGCAACAAGCTTACAATTGAGATAAACATTCTTCTACACAACGATCTCCTTTTGAGACCTGTTTTGGTTTCACACCAAGGTCTCCCTTGGATTTTGTCTTTGGTAAAGACATAAAGGTTGATGGAAACAGTGATGTGGACAAGGAAACCAAGTTCATTGAACAAATCCAAGAGATTCACCAGGTAGTATAGGAACAACTGGAAAAGAGCCAAGCCAGGTATAAGGTAAGGCATGATAAGCATCGGACTGAGCATAGTTTCCAAGTTGGTGATCAAGGCTAGTTGTATATCAGCAAAGACAGAATGCAAGGTGAAGGTAAGAAGCTGAAGCCAATAAGGTATGGACCTTTCATGATACTTGAGAAAATTGGTGAGAATGCTTTTCACCTTGACTTACTAGCATACATGCACATCTACTTAGTTGTTAATGCAGACACTTGAGACTATTTGAACCTTCATTGATTGAAGATCCTGAAGAACAGAGTCAATTGCCTTTTATTGATGATCTGTTACCTAAATATCTTAATGAGTTGCAGGAAGATACAATTTTGGATAGGAAGGTGAGAACTACGCGCAGGGGGGATGTTGAGTACTTGACGATTGGACTCAAAGGTTCAAAACCAAGTAGTGCAAAATGGATAGAAATTGGGCAAGCAAGGAATCTGTACCCTCACTTGATTGATGCTTAAAAACCAACTTTTGGTGGTCCAAAATATTTTCAGTGGGGAGGCTATGATCCGAATTGGATCCTAAAGAACTCTCTAAGTTTTCATAACTCTATAAAATCATGCCAAAGTTTCAAAGACTTACAAAGGTAGAGCTTATCAGAAATATCCTTGAACAATTGTAATTTGTGAGCAACACCAAGCAACGAGGACCCTTGGTCAAGCGCACTGACCGTTGGCCCATGGTAATGTGTGCTACCATGAAACAACAAAATAGGAAGCCTTTTTGAGAAATGGGGGAGGTTTTTGATATGTGATTAGCAACAAGTCTCTAAATGCATATCATCGAGAAAACCCCTTACAGAAGAAAAAGCCCTGAGTGACCCATACCCGAAAAGTCAAAAACTGTATGGAATACGCCGTTTCCGTTAGAGGCGGGTCCCACATGAAAACTGGCAAGATATAAAAAGGGCTTCGAGTGGTAAGTGGTTTCAACTGAGTCCCACCCGATGCCACACACTGGGTGACATGCATCTAATGGAAGAGAGAGAAAACCACTCACATCGAATGGGTAAACGTAATGCAATTTACTTGCCCGATATGGACAGAGACCGTAGGATCTGGATGCTACAGATCGACGACGGACATGCGATTTGACAGATGACCGGATTCAACGGGGTGAACAGGCTAAATTGTATAAAGGTTTGAAGTTCGGCATATATGATGAGTTGGCAGAGAAATCATGTTCGCGGGCATTCTGGGAGTTAAACGGAAATAACGATAGTTCAAACATTTCCAAGAGAACTGACACTTAGTTCGTTATGAAACAGGTGGCCACCTCCCTGTGAAGCATTACACAGTGATGATGATGCATAACAGAGGAATTCAAATGGATAGAGGTAGGAGAACCAGAGCCCTAGGAAGTGGAAATGAATAGTCGAAAAGCAGATTGGATTTAAAGCCATGAACTGGCAGAAACAAAGCAAGCAGTGAGAAAAGTGATTCAAGAAAGTAGAGAACAGAGGGAAGAAGCCGAGATGACCTGAAAGTAGCATCGAGCCAGACAGAGCTAGAGAGAGTTAGAGAGTCTGTGTACTCTAGAGAAGGCTTGAGAGGTTCAATCAAACTCCTCTATATATAGCCTGTCATGTATGCGTCTCAGATTGGGCTCATACTATTGTGACCAATAGAGGTCAAGTTTCAATAAGGAGATTCTGTGTACTCCAAAGACTTGGGGGATCCAAGTCCAGTCCTACTGATTTACATTTGTTGAGTGAGACTCAAATTGAGCTCACTGTTGTAAAAACTTTGCTTTAAAAACATAATAGAGAGGCCACCATTGGAGGCTGGACCAGGAGATGTAGCCTAGGAGCATTGGGTGAAATCCTTATTAAACTTTTTGTATTTACATGTTTTACTATTGTGTTTTCTCTAACTGCTCTAGTGTCTTTGTATTTCGAAATATTATCGATTCGTTGCATAAAGTAACATAGGCACATCCATGCACATAAGTCTGTAATACCTTTAATTCTTTTTCCTGGATAAATTCCACATCAAGGGGGACTGATGCCATGAGATTGAAGGTGCAAGCAGGACCGAGTATGTCCACCGCCCTCGGGTGCATGATTTGTTAGGTGGGAGGAGCATGCAATAGACAACTGTCGCCTGTTGTAGAAATATACCCAAAATCTGCGACAACTGTACTGTAACTTCTGTAGATAAGTGGGTCATGATGAGCGAACATGTCGAAGCTATGAGCTAATGATGGATAGGACTCCAACTTATCGAATGCAGATAGAAATGTGAGGCCTCAATCCAACTGTAGCAATCATGTGAGGGTGATTTCAAGGACGAGGTCAAGGGTGAGAAGGGATATGACCAGGACGAGGGTGCGGACAGTTAATATGCTACAACTGTGGAGGACCCGGGCATTATGCGTGTGATTGTACGAATCCGACTAGAATAGGCTACCCATATTGCTATCAGTTTGATCATGAAGTAGTAGATTTTCCAACATTGATTGCACGGATGCGCGAGAAAGGGGTAGTATAGCCTACTCCAACTCAAAATATCCAAATGATGAGGTTAGAACCATGTGAAGGAGACCCTAATGTGAATGGTGCTTAGAAGTGGCGCAACTATAGGGGAAGATAAGGAAAATCAACCCAAGGATGATACATGGGTCCGCAATGCCACCATGAAGAAATTTGCACTTGACTCGGAATGCACGAAGGAAATGGTTATGGAAGCTACAAAGAACTTCGTGGAGGTCTTTAATTCAGGTAGTAAGGATCAACCAAAACCAGGAATGGATCTGTCTATGCTTACTACCTTTTTAGAGACATGCATGAAGCTGCTATGAGATAATAAGGCAGTTAAAGGAATCCAAGAGCTGATCACTAGGTGTGTAGGATCAGGGTAACCACACGTAGTTCGAAAGATGGGGAAGCATACTTTGTATACTAGGAGGGAAATGTGGCTGACAGCACAAATTGGTGAATATGAGATGGATCAGGTAGTCCTCGACCTAGGTTCAAACATGAACGTGTTACCAAAATAGACTTGGGAGTGGATGGATCAGCTCATGTTACAATGGTCTCCTATTCAATTATGGATGGAAAATCCGTAAAAGATCATGCCCATGGGAAGACTGCAGGGGGTAACTGTGGATATTAACGGCATGAGCACACAGACAGACTTTAAGGTAATAGAGATTATGGATGAGAGTAACCCTTACCCCAGATTATTAGGGATAAATTGGGCTACAGAGATGAATGAAGTCATCAACCTAAAGAAGCAAAAAATGATTTTTGGAAAAAATCTCTACCTGTCGTCATTGTGCTGGATCCAGCTGAAGGAGTATGCTACACTGAACTTTTGTGTGAATTTGATAGTGGCGATGAGTTGGACTACATTTACCAGATAACAACACAAGATCACGATCCGGTAAACCTTACTGAAGATGGGAGAATATTGTGTGAGCACGATAGGTCCTGTACTTCAGATTCTTATGAAGAAATAGAACATTGGCAGAACCAGTTGCATGAGGTATCTACGCTAAATTGCAACAAGATGATTAGATCACTACAGTACATGACGACCGAAGCCAAGGAATTACAAACATATGATGGGGACAAAGGAGGGGATGAACTCTTAAACAAGATTGGAAGGTCAGGACCAAAACAGTAGCAATGCGACACGATGAATTGGGCATTATGTTCAGCACCTGTACAAGGGTGGCAGAAGTACCAGCAGAATATTGGGAGCTGGCGTGGATGCAGAAGAAGGATGCACTTGCGGTTTAAAAATTCCTAGTGTCAAATTTGGTTTGGGTGACTAGGGAAAAGTAGTTTGCGTGATGACCTGTGTCGATGGGTATAGTCGCATGCTGGGTAGGCACAACCCCAGTTAAGGTTAAAAAATTAGGACCCTATATGGTAGCTGAAAGAGAGATGTGCAGTGGCAAGGCCATGTGGGATCGCGAGGACAGTTTACTTCGTGGGTCAATTGGATGGGGACCTACACACCCCAGTGGTTTGATGGGTGGATAGGACCATAAGCACAAATTGGAGCACGGAAATGACTTCAACGACAACAAGACGAGAGGAAATCAAGAAAGTAGAGAAGCATCCTTGGGCTACGGCTCCTGTAGTAGGAACAGGACGTGGGGACTTGGTTAAAATAATTTGGCAGCTACAAGAAAATCTTCAGCACAAAGGCATGAAACTTCGGGAACTCGATGATGAATGGGCACAACTGAGGAAGAGAAGTATGACATTGGATGAAGAAATTTACAAACTGGAAAACAAATTCGCACAAGTGGGCCACAAAAAAATGAGTATGAAGGGACCAAGTCCAGCAACCACTACTACGGCATTTGAAGAAATTGCGACCCTGCTATTATGGTTGCAACCACAGCTTACTAACAAAGAGGAGGTACTAGACGAAGGGAGACATGATGCAAAGGCAGGTGGAAGGTGCCAGCAGCCCAGGCTAGTAGGAAAAGCGAAGCCTCGCACCAAGGGTGCAGCCACCTGACTATCTGTAGAAGGCATAGTCTCAGCGCCCCAGGCAGTTGAAAGAAGGCGTGGGATTATAAATAAGGTTGAAGGATATATGCACAGAAGGGGGGGTCTGCGTAGAGCCCGTCTGGCATAAGGTTCACCGTTGCGCTTAAGGGGATGCATTGCTTCGTGCAGAGGCTCGGGGATGATTGTTGATGACACTGTTCGTGACAAGAAGGCTAATTTAATGCGGAAAGGAGTGGGTGACGAATCTTTAAGACATTAATTATGAGCTAGATTCGGGGAGATTTGCCACCAAGCAAGTACTAAGGACTCAAAAATGGAGGGAAGGGCTGAATTCAAATCCGATTGTTACTATAAAATTCCACGAGGTAGTTTTCAAGTAGCTCTAGGGTTGTCAAGAATTGAGATAGAGTAGAGCAGTGAGTCCTAAGCTACCTTACCACCTGTAATTGCACGGCTAACCGAGTCCAATATAAACACAATGTCAAGAAGTAGAGTACGAATTATGGAAGGTAGCCAAGAACCCTGGGTGACCCAGGAGGAGCCCGGAGAGGCAACAGGTGCACCAAAGTTCTCAAAGTCCCCACACACACTATGACCACATAAAAACAAAAAACCAATGAGGCCCATCCGGGTATCATTGTGGCACCCAAGAGTTAGTAAAATCTCACTAGCCAAAAAGGGTAAAGCTGTCACTATTGAGACAAAAGAGGATGAGTAAGATCTGCAAGACCTAATAGCTCAAATAGAGACACAGGACGATGAGGAGGAAAATATCTCCCAAGAACCTTCTGTGATAGAGTTACTGTTTGGTCAATTTAGTGATGTCTAAATTGCAACTTTTAAATGTCAACCCGGTGCTCGTAAGCTGATGAAGTGAGGTGTACTGTATATACTTAGGCAACTTGTTTCTTAAGCTTTTGTCGTTTTTAACTTTTTAAGTTTGTTTTCAAGTATATCTCTCCTACTGTGATGTGATAGAAATGAAATAAAGCAAGTGAAGTGTGTGAGATTCTGATGAGCTTTAAATGATTTATTATAACTTAAAAGTATTCTACAAGAAAGCTTGAACAACAACTGAAATGAAATCAACTCTTAAAGGAAATAAAGGCATCAAATAAAAGACTAATGACATTGGCCCAGTATCTCTGCTGCTGCAAGAAAATGAAGATGAAATCTATGTCAAATCTAGCTAAAAATAAAAACTAAGCAATGTGAAACTGAAGTAAATCTACATAAAAGAAAGACTAGTCACAAATACTTTAACTTATTCTTAACCTTTTGTCTTTTAACTGAATATATCATGTGAGAAACAGTTAAAAATAAGCCAAGCAATTGTGAGTTCTTGAGCAACTAAACCAAGCTGTGCTAAGTGATATTTTGGTCCTCAATGAAGATATTAAATTATGGAGAAGAAACCATCAATAGGTAAACAACTTGATGTCTAAAAGCAGAAAGCAACTATGCAAATTAAATAAATGATAGTAAGGAGATAAAGGCTGCAAAACAAGGAAGGTCAGCAACATAGACAAGATGATCACAAGTGTCACTAGTTGTGCAAAAGAAAAGAAAGAAACTGTCCCGGGCACACCTAAGAAACCTGCATAACACACTGATCAGTCATGGAAAAGTGCAGAAATATAAATAAGCAGAATTCAAAATTTATATACAGCTATTGTACATGATCAAAACAAAAAAATCAAAGGCATTCTCTAAAACTATTATACATGAAATGAGAAAACGAAATGCAGGAAATTAAAGAGTACTATACAGGCCTTCAGTAAACAGGGGCCCTCTGCCTACTCTAGCCAGTTCAATGATCAGTTACACGCTCAAATGGAAAATAGTCTTCTCATATATTATATATCAAAATAGAAAGTACAGTGGGGAGTTCAAAATTACATATCATCGGCTAACTATCCAGCGTTCAAAGACGCTTTATTTATTTATAACTAAGCTATTCAAGCAGCTGTGTAAAAACACGTAGTCTTGCTGCGTCCTCGGATTTAGGCAACGGTCGTTGTGGGCATTCAATTTTCTGTTGGATTCATGTTTCCCACTGTCTTCATGGCTGTGGAGGATTCCACCTGTTCTTCATGTGCTCTAAAACAGAACACGCAGAGCCGTGCCACCGCCAATGACTTCTGTTGACCGTAGTTGCCTCCTCATTGACCACGAGTTTTTATGACCGGTTTGGGTGAGCTGGAAGGACACACACCATGTCCTTGGTTCCACGAACTTGCCCATGTGGCTCTTCTTCCCGGAGGACACCTGGAACATATCGTTTAATAAAACAGTTGCGGAATCTGGGGTTGGCTACGGAAATCGGGATCAGCTGCGGAAAACCTGTGTGAGCTACGGAAATGCAGCACTTTGAACCAAAATTCTAAACCAACAACACAGTCATTAGCATAATTAGCAAACCATGTAAAAAGTCCTAAAATACAATGATTTGAGCTATTTGATGGAGGGAATGAGTGGCAAAAGAAGGAAATGAATAGGAAAAGGAGGCTGAGAGGATGTGTAAAGAAGTGCAGGTTTGAGGCTCAACATACCCCCACTGTGAAGGTGTTGCATGTCCTCATGCAACCAAAACTTTGTCATTGTTT
>APFE030121725.1:193226-239351 GCA_000404065.3 Pinus taeda | reverse complement strand
CAATTGAGTTTCGTCGGCATAGGCTGAGCAAATTGTAACTGGTTTGTGACCGTGGTTTTCTTTTTCGTATCTACAGTGGAGTTTCGTGGGCATAGGCTGAGCAGATTGTAGCAAGTGCTGCATGCAGGACGTCACATGACCATGACAGTGAGGCAACGCCGCTATATGACAATGGGTTGCCTACGACAATCTTTGTTCACAAAGAAACTTCAATTCTCTTTGCCCAGATCTGCTTCCACCTTCATCACCACATCCTCAAGAACAAGTAAATACCTTGCCAACCTATGCAACACTTCTGATCATCACCAAAATCTCTTCTTATTCATTGACATTAATGCCAAATTGACCAACTCTCTATAGTTGATGGCAATGCCAAAACCATGTTGCTAACAATCTCCCCCATTGGCATTGATGGCAATCTTTAGCCATTCCACGAAAATGATCTTCATCACTGCTAACTAGCTGGTCTCAATCTCGCTCTAATGGATGGCTCACTCACCCCGTGGTCCAAGCTTCGTTAAAATACTATGCTAACACCGACTGAACTCTGTTGATACGAATTGTTTTATTGATGTAACATGACCAACTACAGCACTCTTACAAAATAGACATTGGAAACAAAGAAAATTTATTACCTCTCGCAACCAACAAACATCAATAACAACAATGCCAACAATGACCTTCTTCTTACTGAAAGATGCTCCCCTTAACATTTATTCGGTTATCTATAACCAACTTCTTCGTCGTTGTTAAATTTTTTTCTTCTCTTCCATAAGCCTCTTTGCCACTTGCAAGAGCCAAAGACCACAACAAATGACCAAATAATGAACATGATAGTATATGGATTCATAATGAGAATACAAGGCATGATAACAATGACTCCAAAAGCCTTTACATGGATGAAATATATGACTCACTGTTACGCATGGAAACCATGACTCTCTCTCCTATCCATGCGTCGTAGGACAAGTATTAACCCACCAACAGACTCGATGATGAAATCAACAAAGTATAGGGCCATAAATTGCACTCCAGGGTGAATGCATGATTGATATAAGAGGCTCACTGAGATACATTCCAAATCAATGACTCTTATTATGCATAACTGGTACAAGGGAATTTTCAACTAATTTTTCCAAATGATAAACACATACATAACTGGTACAAGGGAATTTTCAACTAATTTTTCCAAATGATAAACACATACATGCATATGGATGATCTATAGCTTTCTATTATTAGTGTATACAATATGTGAGCTACTACAAAACTAATGACTGAAAACAAGATAAAAATATTGAATTTAGGTTTCTGTGATCTATATCAAGTTTATTGAGGAGAGTTTTTGGCGAAATTCACATCAAAATTGATTTGTCTACCAGTTTCGAACCAGCAAGTATGATTCATCGTTAGGACAAGATGAATAACTACATCGTGGCTACATGTTAAATAGGGAGAGCAGATCAAACAACGGTTAGAAAAAAACAGCTACTATTGACCAATGAATTGGTTACAATGGACTAGGCAACAACTATAATTGACTTGACCAAGAGATAAGAACAAAAATTAAATGGCTAATAAATTAATTAATAAATTAGTTGTTAGGTCTATTTATTTCTTTTAAACTAAACTAAAACTAAAACCTCATAAATTAATATACTCTATACTATTTAGAATGGTATAAACTATAGGAATTATTATAAAGGATTATTAATTAGATAAATTAGTTAAAATAGTTGACTAAACTTATTTTACACTATTAGTATTATCAATTTAATTATATACCATTTATATATTATTTACTATATGTATTAATCTATACTTCAAAAAAATGATAAAGAGATAAAGAATTATTTCTAGCTAAAAGGATATAAATTAAAATAAATGAAATATGTTAATTATTATATTATATTTAAGCTATTATATAAGAATTAGATTAATAGATTATGAAATTTATATATTTTTAATTATAATGGCGATAAATAGGGATTAATCTAACGTATGTTAATCAGCGAAATTATTATTATACATTTATAATTTATAGTTAAGTTTATTTATAAAATATTATTTAATTTATATCGATAAGGTCAAAAAAAAATAATAATAATAAATAACCTCGTACAAAAACATCTATTTTCAAATAAATATAGGATAATAATTTGAATATATACCTTAATATAGAATAACCAATTGAATTAAAATATAATTTAAATTAGCAAATTATTGAAAAATGACATTAAATAAAAATATTTTATTAAATAAAGATCTAATTATATAATACATAATATTATATAACAGAAGAAAGGGGAAAACAACAAACCAAAGGACGAGGAAACAATCCAGCGAAGAAATTAATAACAAGAGAGAAGCAGGGGGCCGAGCTAGGAGGAAAGGGCGGGGATCCAACAACTGCTGATCTATAGTATAAAACCTTGAAACCATAAAGCATGCTTAGCTCCCCCTAAGCTCATTATACCTTCTTGCAGATCCAATCACCTTACTGATACTATGGACCTAATCATGCATTTAGGCTCTCTGACACACCATGCTACTGCTACTACTTTGCATCAGTTCTTCATGCTTCCATGCTACTACCATACACTCGCCTTGAGACCATAAAGACCTCACATGTAATTATGCAATCTTGCTTGAGTAAATATGAGAATAATGGACTGTAGTGGAGTCTTGCTTCTCCTACTTAAAATCTGAAGAGGAAGATATTGTCCTCGATCTCTTGCTTCTTCTCGTTCTTCCCTTCAACACATACACATTTTGTGAGGTCTCGATTCCTCTTACAATTACTCTCTGACTTTTATTTTCTGATGCAACACCCTTCGGCGTTGAAGATCATTTCCTTGCCTCCATCAACCACCTGATGCTCAAGATATTGTGATTCAACCCTTCAACCAACAACACATTAGCTGCATTAGTTTTCTCATCACCAAGATTA
Source organism: Pinus taeda (assembly GCA_000404065.3). Taxonomy (NCBI): domain Eukaryota; kingdom Viridiplantae; phylum Streptophyta; class Pinopsida; order Pinales; family Pinaceae; genus Pinus; species Pinus taeda. The sequence continues at coordinate 236,401 of APFE030121725.1, read as the reverse complement.
ACCTTTTCTTTTCCCAACACCTTAGGATGTCTATTGTCTTCAAGAATGGCATGGCCATCTTTGGTCTTCTGAAAGGAGAGGAAATTTCTCTTGTCCCTTGACATATGATTGGAACAACCACTATCTATGTAGCATCGATCATCATCAAAGGTACATAGAGAAATACCACACTTTACTTGTTGCAGCCTCCACGCATATTCTCCTCTTGTTTTTTGCTAGGCCTATGGCCTGTTTTGTCTTGAAAAATAAAACAACTTGCAATCTCTTGCCATGTGACCAAGATTGTCACAAACATAACATCTCACATGTTTGAGATATGAGGCAAGAGGGTCAAATTTCTGCCTTGCATTGTTTTGAGCCTCTACTCCATGGACTAGATCTGCAATCAATTGCCTTATGGCTAAACAAGTTACATGAGAAACAAAAGCCATGAAATGAACTTGTATACCCAATGGTTGGCAATCTCCTTTGTTGCCCAAACTTCTCCCCATACTGTTGATTAGATTTTAACATTGTACTTCTATAATTGGCTGCAACATGTCCATAGTTGTGGCAGATGTAACATTCTACATCATCCATCAAAAGAGCAAAGGTGTTTTGACTCCTCCTTTGAAATCTTCCAACATCAGATATAGGAGCAAATGATCTTCTTGACAAGGGTGCTCCAAGATATTCTTTTCTTCATTGTTGTTGGATATGTTGTTTCTCTCCTATTTTTTCACTCTTGTTGGTGCCATTATTTGCCATAGGCATCTTAGGTGTTGCATCATTGTTTGCATGAGCCTGTGATTTGGACTCTCCCTCGTGAAAACCAAGATCGGATTTGTTCATGGAAGATCTTTGGATTTTTAAGTATATTGTCCAAGAGGCTCGCACTCTTCTCCTACTTGAGTTGATTGTATTTTTTTTCAATCCACTTCCTCATAGAGACAACCTCAACCTCAAGATCTTCAACTTGACCCTCTCTCTTTTTCTTCGCTACTCATAACCTCTTCAATTATTTTAGCTTCTTGGAGTTGGGTCTTCAAGTTGATAATTTCTTCTTTGAGCTCAACCTATTTGGAATCAAAGACATGCAACAATTATTCTTAATATTTGCATGCATTTGTTATCCTACCTACTTCCTACTTCAATAGATAGCTTTTCTATAACAGCCATGGCTGTCATATTCAACTTTGAGAACCATAACATCATCCTCATCTTCACTATGCAACTCAACATGGCTAACATTAGATCCATCTAATACAGAGTTAAAAATTGAATCACAATCATCATTACTTTTAGATCTACCTTTTTGGAATACAACTGGTTCTCTTGTACCTTCATCTTCTGATTTATTCCCTTGAAGATCAGTTGTTGAACTCACACTAGGGGGATTAATTTCATCAAGATGAGATTTTATCTTGTGAGAGGCCTTCTTTTCCTGCTTCCTTTTGCTCTCCTTCTTTCCATTTTTGTTGTTGTTATCTCCTCCACATAGTACCTGCAATATGTCCCAAATATTTTTAATAGATGTTAAATCTACTATCTTCTCCAGATATGCATTATGAAAACTTTTGTAGATCACACATTTTGCTTGGGAATTATATTGCATCACCTTTACTGGAATAGGATATTTCCACATACTTCACACACTAACTTCCAAATCTCATATCCATAATCCAATAATTGAGATTTAATTTTTTCATGCCATACTTGGAATTTTGCAACACTAAGCAAGGTCACACCTTGATAATCCATTCCGATTTTTTTTTCAAAATCTTACCAAATATGCCTTCCAATGGTCAAGTTGCACTTGAAGACACCCACTCTAATACCAATTGTTGGGAGCTTGACAATACTGAGAGAGGCAGGTGAATCAATATTGTGCAATGGATCACCAAATTATATCTTTTTACCTCTCTTTACAAATTACTAAATTATTCATTAATGACCAGCAATTATAACAGTAGATCTAAGCACACATCATAAGCAGCATCTAAACATGAAAGCAATGCACCAACACATGAACACGAGATATAAGGTGGAAATCCTTATGGGAGAAAAACCAACATCTACTTTGCTATGTTTTTCCTTTATAGTTTTGGTCTCATTATTGCAATCTCACGTTGCATACAGTCTCTCACTTTTAGTTCAAATTCTCGCTCTTATTGTTACAAGAGTTGTGTTATAGTTACAGGGCCTCGATGATCGCTCTATTGATATGTATGGCTCTGGTATATATAATGGCATCCACTCTCAATGTAATGGCACTCAAATTTGCTATCAGTTTGTCTATAATGGCTTCAGGACTCACAACTCTCAATCTCGTTGTTAATCCCACATCTCTATAATGACCATGATCTCTCGCTCTCTGTATGGCATTCACTAACTCTTGATCTCGTCTTACTGTATTTCCAAATATATCAATATCATTGTAATGGATATAATCTCATCACTATGGTTTGGTCACTTTGTATGATATCACTCTGTAATGGTGTATTCATATGAATAAGTTTATGTAATGTCATATGGTTTCAATATTTGTTCTATGGTCACACAATGGTATGATAGTCTTGCATCTTCGTTCTATGATCTTGCACAATTTTTGTTCCTCAGCATCAATACATAATTTATGATCAATCTTGACACAATAGTTTTGCTCCTTGGCAAAGTAGTCTCGACATAGTAATTTTCGCACATTGACTTATATATGTGGTTTCTTGGCACTATATGTATGTGTGATGATGTACATGAGCAACATGTATGGAAGATTAGTATGACATAGGTATGATCCTAAATATATTGCAATAGTAGCATCTATATCCTGTGGCTCTTGTACCATTATGTATTGCAACAATAGCTCCTATATCACTATGTATTGCAGTAGTGGCTCCTATATCACTATGTATTGCAGTAGTGGATCCTATATCATTATGTATTGTAGTAGAGGTATCTATGTTTGATATTCTGTGGGAACTCTGAGATGTATGGGGAGACCCTATCTCCTAGAGAAACCCTAATCTTTATATGCAAAGCCCTTGTTATCTGTAACCCTGAAGAGAAACACAGATTCTGATGTTGTTGTAACCCTTCTTCATGATTTGAATCTTGTTCACAAACGAACTTGTGAACAAGATCTACTTAGGCCTTAGGTAGCATGATGTGAAGAATTATGTCTCGTGATTGTACTTTATATCTCAGCTGAAAAATCGATGAAATCTAATAGAAGAAGAACAATTGACTCTACGATTTCCCCCTTGTGGGCTTTTTCCTTGGTCTCTGACCAATCCTAGTGTCTCTTTGTGTGCATGTTTTTCTTCTGATGTTCCTCTCATTGTTCCGCTACATTACATATGATGTTGTTCTTTCTACATAATTACATATGATGTGATGATGTTTTGATGTGAATGAATATGTAAATAATGAAAAGAATATATAAATGCAATAATCAAAGAAAAAAACAATATAGCCATGAGGTAAATTAACAGAATTGTGAAAATTCCAAACTGGAATCCTATTGCAGCAACTGGAAATTATTCTCCTAATTGTTAATTTTAATTTACCAATTTATTTCACTGTTTGCTACAGCAAGTACTTAATAACTCACACTGCAACTTACACAAATAAAATTGTGGAAGAATAAATGCTGGAAGAAATGCTAGCACACACACATAAAATAACACAGTTATTTTTGGACAAATGTCCCCGAAAAAACCCAACTTGGGAAAACCGAAACATCAGTGAAATAATATGAGTACAATTGGATGCCTAAACTAGCAATCTTACAGAGAAATACTAGAAAAAATATGGAGAGGAACTTTCCTCACCCAAAAGGGCAAACACCCAACACAACTTGCCTTCAACATTTTGGCCCTCTAAGCCTCTTTGTCAGCCTCTATGTTGCTTTGTGAAGCTGGCTGAATGTCTAGCCTCAAAATGGACTCTAATGAAGTCATTTTGCCTTCTGCTGACTAGAAAGATGCTTCTACAACACTTCGGGACTCCTTCCTGACCTTTGGAGCTGAAAACGTCAATCTTTCCAAGCGAATCGACTTTGCCTCTAGAGGCTACTGCACTGCTCTGCATCATCCTCTCTGTGGCTCTTCTGCTTCTCTGTAAACGCACTCATCGGATCTGGAAACCTTCCTCCAGCTTCATTGTCTCTGCCCCTCTCTCACTTCTTCGATCTCACTGGCTCTCTCTCCGACAACTAACTGCTGCTACTCCAGAAATTGATCTGCCAAGAAATCGAACTTCTCAAGTGTCTTTTCCAAGTGCCCATTGACTTCTTCTTATAATCCTTTGTTGGGACTCCAATGACCAATATTAAATCTTAATCGATGGCTAGGATTAACTTGAATTTGATCCATGTGAGTTTCTACATCATTCACGCCTTGACTTAATTAATTCTGAATAATTAACCATATTCCCTAAGTTTAAACTTAGGAAATATTTAAAAACTAGTTAATAATCTAATTAAGTCATTTTTAGGTGGAATTTCCACAAACGATTCTGGCTTTTGGGGATTTAATGTATTATAGCCTCCACAATTTTTCGCGGCTAGAACACATCCGATGCTACAAAAACTAACACTCCCTCTTAGCGAGGAATGTGCTCTACTGCTACTGCACACCCTGTAGCAGCACGCCGTTTCTGCATCATTTCCTATCACTGCAACTCCCTCTCATTTGTTGTTGTTGCAACTACAACAACTGCCACTGAGAAGCATCCTAAATATTGAATCAACTGTGATCAATATAATGCAAATGTCTCCTGAGTCATGACTACTACTAGCTATTTCTCTTTCTACTGAAGACTTTGTGTTGCTTCTAACTCTGCATTGTGCCAACTGCACTGTTGTCAACTCTGCACTACACTCCCCAGCATCTGACTATTACTAATCTGCAACTGTCACTCGGTCTTTGACTGCATCCACTGCCACTGATCCATCCTGCTATTGAATATTGTGGGCCCCTATAACAAGGTAATGATCCATGAGGTGGAATCCTCAAGGATCTTGCCCATCTGTAGCGCTCTAGGGCCACAAAACCATATATCCCCACCTCACTCTTGGAGGTATGTCAGCAAACATGGTAAAGTATTCCTCCAATTTGGGGGACAACTTATCGATTTCTGCATGAGTTGCAGCCTGGTCCTCCTTCTCCTCGTTTTCCTTCTTCTTGAGAGGACACTAGATACTGTAGTGACTGAACTCACTACATATGAGACACTTAACCTTCGACAGGTCCTTCTTCTTCCTTTTCTCCCCCTGTCCCTGACTAGGACCCTTTGATGTGAGGGCCACATTCTCCTCCTCCTTCACCGTCTTCGATCTGTTGCTGCTGCCATTGATGGAGCTCTTCAATAGAGCTTGTCTCAACTCCTCCTGCTCCAAATCAGACCACATCCTATCCCACCTTGGCAAGGTATCTCTGCCCAAAATACTTTGGACAAATACCTACCACTCCTCAGAGACATTGTTTAGTGCCAATAGCACTAGCTCTATGGGTTGAGCCGTTGCACCAACAACTAACAACTGGTCCCAGACCTCCTGAATACTAGTGAGGAAGCGATCTATGCCTTCCCCCTTCTGCATCCTAATGAATCTCATCTTCTCCTATAAGTACATCTTCTACTGCTTGGAAGTGCCCTGGTATAGCATAGAGAGACTCTCCTACATCTCCTTAGTCATTCCCTTGGCCACTATATGTGAGACAATATGATCCTGAACTCTATCTAGGATCAATGTCTTCGTCTACACCATCTCCTTTTTGTACTCGTTTAGCTGATCTACATCCTGGGGAACTGCTACCACTGTATCAATATATAGCTTCAGGCCATATTCATCTAGAAGGAAGGACATCCTTGCCTTCCATATTACATAGTTAGAAGCTCCATCCAACCTGTCTTAATCACGAAGCTCATCAGTGGTCATCTCAACTATTGCTCAGCTATTCACACTCCCTTCTGGGGTGAGAAATTATGCTCACAAAGGCTGTTGCTCTGCAAGGAAAATCAAACTTCTTGAGACCAAAAGTTCCCTGAGGAAAATTTTCTCTCAGTGTCTACTCTTCTTCCTTCCACCCGACGCTAGCTCTTCTCTAGCAAACTGTTGCAAAACCACTGCATCCAGCTAGAGATCTACTCTACGAAAATAGTGGGTTGCTCCCTCTACCTCTCGAATCACTCGATTTGGAGAGATCAAATTTTTCTGTCCCTCACTCAGAAAAATCAAATCTCCTCAAGTAACTCAACCTCTCGATAAAGTGACTGCGCTACCTCTAGGGGTTTCGATCTGTTGTTCACACTAAACAATGAAACTCCCTCTGTCTTCACTACTGAGCTCTCCCGCTGATCAATTGCACTTTGATACCATGTGAAAATTCCAAACTGGAATCATATTGCAACAACTAGAAATTATTCTCCTAATTGTTATTTTAATTTAACAATTTATTTTATTGTTTTCTACAACAAACAATGAATAACTAACACTACAACCTACACAAATAAAACTGCAGAAGAATAAACGCTGGGAGAAATGCTAACACACACACATAAAATAACACAGTTATTTTTGGACAAATGTCCCTAGAAAAAACACTTGGGAAAACCAGTGCAACAATTGAGGGTTTTAATATTAAGCAGCAGTGAAATAATCTGAGTACAACTGGATGCCTAAAATTGAAATTGTTGATTTGTGTATCTTGGGAGGTACCCCAAGCCCTAGGGTTCAGGTTTGGAGGGAAAAGCGCCACAAGGGTCACTTGTGGGCTTGGAACCCAAGGTAGGGGTTTTTCACCCATTGAGATTTGGGCCAAAACCATGAATAATTTGAGCATGACAAAATTTGAGGTGATAGAGCTTGGCGTGCCAATTCCAACACTCCAAAGATCACTCAAATCAAAGCTCTAGAAACAAAGTTATGAATTTTTGAAGTTGACAATTAATGTTTGGACAATCAAGTCATGTAGGAATGAAGTGAATTCATCCAAGAGACATGTCTCTTCATCAATTCGTGGAGCCCTTGATTATGTGTATATATATAAGGTGAGGTAGAGGTTATATCTCATCCATTTTGTGCAACACTTACACATGTGAGCAGCTTGTTGGAGAGGAGACTTTACTGTTTTGTGCCGCAGAAAAGAAGGAAGACAAGCACAAGAGGCTGAGGTCTGTTCTAGGGTATTTTAGAGGAGGTTGAAGCGCATAAAGGAGGGTTGAGGCCTTGTTCTTAGAGGCCGAAGAAGTAGAGGGAAGTCTGGTTTGTTTGAGGGCCAAGTAGAGGGGAGGCAAACCCTATTCTAAGTAGTCGCAGGCCTGTAGTTCCTTGTTGTAGTAGGCCACAGGTAGTTAAGGGCAGGTTGAGGGTGCTGGTAAGGGCTAGACTTCCCATAATTACAACATGAAGGGTCAACCACCTAACAATGGGAAGTTGCACTCCTATACAACTAAAATGAAAAGACTTGAAGGCTGGTTTGGGACTGTAATTATGCCCTAACCAGGGTTAGGTGGCAACGTAGGAGTGGACCTCAAACAGTGAGCTGGAGATGTGTTGTTGAGGTGTTGGATCTGTGTTTTTCGGTCAGATTTGGATCAGATTATCTAGAAGCCTATAAGAGCCAATTTGGAGGCGTGATTGGGTGATTGTAAGCCTTCATTGGAGCATATCTGGCAGTGTAGTATTGGGTGCCATTAACCTGGTGGAGGACAGTGTGTTGGCTACCCAAAGTAGCCCAAGATGAGCTATCTTGACGTGACAAAGAGGAGCTGAAGGTTGGGTGAACATTAGCACCGAAGTGCAGTACCTTGATGGACAAAGGTCACTGCTAACCTAACAGATTGGAGCTCGGGAATTAGGCCTAACTAGAGAGCAGATTGGATCACCCTGTGTACATGCTACAAAAGTGACTTGCAACAGTGTTAGGTGACAGCCCTCCTAGAGTCTCGATGTGTTGTCCTTTGAAGGACTAAGGAGCAACTAGTGAGCAGTATAGAAGCGAAGGGCCGACAGGAAAAGATACGACATGGAGTCTACGAAACATGTTTGTCATTGTATCTTGTATACCATAGACTATTGTATTATTTTGATTTGGTTGAATATAATGAAGATTGGGTTGCACATTATTGTACAATATTTATTAAAAATTGTGTATACTTGTGTACATGTGATTTACTACGTTATATTTTCCACTGTGCAAAGTAGTTCTTGTTGAGATTCTTGGTTTGGTAGCGTCATAGATTTTAAGATTCTAATTTAGACCCAAGATCGTGGAAATTCAACATGGTATCAGAGTGTGTCTAAGCTACTTTGGAAGTTAGTGAATCAAAGATGTGCACAATGAAGTACAACTTAAGAGGGAGTTGGTCACATTGTAGGTGACAATGTCAAAGGATAGATTGGAGGGGTTTCCAACTATAGTCCATGGAAGGAAAGGATCAAGTTGGTCATGCAAGTCAACAGGATTTGCGAGTTTGCAGAGAAAGCCATCAAGAAGCTAACTAACCCAAAGACCGTGGAAGGATGGAGACAGGATGAGTGATGCAGGTCTAGGATGTATTGTTCCTACCAAGACTTAGATATAGTGTCATTTTTTCTTAATGATCGAGAAGAAGCAGTTTGAGGTCTTGTTCTAGGATGGGAAGGCAAGACTCGAGCCTAGAGGCTCTAACTCCACTCGTATCGTACTTGGAGTTAGAGAGCGTGGTCTATATAGGCTGACTAGTAAACCTATGGATCATGAGAAGCAAGTGGAGCAGGTGCAAGTTCCAGAGAAGCAGGTGCAGGTGCAAGCTTCAAAGGAGTAGGTGCAAGTTCCTGAGAAGAAGGTCCAGATTCCAGAGACTCGGAGGAAGTCGAGTTCTAGAGGGAGCTTGCAGATTCAATGGGAGACTATGTAGTCCAAGAAGAGCGCATGGTCAGTGGGGAGCAAGGGTGCTCCTACAACTACCAAGGAGGAATCCTGGAGAGAGTGGAAGACGTTACAGGAAAAGAAGCAGCAACAGGGTGCTTCCAATAGTGACAGTGACACTTCCGAGAGAGGCATAGTTCACAGAAAAAGGATTGTTGCGATTGTTAGCGTCAGGAGTTGGGCAAGTGTTACAAGCAGTGATGATGATGACGAGTTACTTCCTAGTCTTGGATGTACTTCCCTCGCTAAGAGGGAGTATTGATTTGTGTAGCTTGGGAGGTACTCCAAGCCCTAGCGTTTGAGGTTTGGAGTGCAAAGCACCACAAGGGTCACTTGTGGTCTTGGAACCCAAGGTAGGGGTTTTGCACTCATCAAGATTTGGGCCAAAACCATGAAGAATTTAAGCATGAGAAAATTTGAGGTGATAGAGCTTGGCGTGCCGATTCCAACACTCCGAAGATCACTCAAATCAAAGCTCTAGAAATGAAGTTATGAATTTTTGAAGTTGACAATTAATGTTTGGACAGTCAAGTCATGTATGCTTGAAGTGAATTCGTTCAAGAGACATGTCTCTTCATCAATTCATGGAACCCTTATTTATGTGTATATATGCTAGGTGAATTAGAGGTTATTTCTCATCCATTTTGTGCAACACTTACACATGTGAGTAGCTCGTTGGAGAGGAGACTTCACCGTTTTGGGCTGCAGAATAGGAGGACAAGCACAGGAGGTTGAGGCCTGTTCTATGGTATTTTAGAGGAGCCTAAAGTGCAAAAAGGAAGGTCGAGGCCCTATTCTTGGAGACCAAAGCAATAGAGGCAAGTCTGGGTTGTTTGAGGGCCAAATAGAGGGTAGGCAGACCCTATTCTAGGTAGCCACAGGCATGTAGTGCCTTGTTATAGCAGGTCGCGAGTAGTTAAGGGCAGGTCGAGGATGTTGCTAAGGGCTAAACTGCCCAGAATTATAGCATGAAGGGTTAGCCACCTAATAAAGGGCAGACACACTCCCATACAACTAAACCGAGCAGAATTGAAGGCTGGTTTGGGACTGTAATGATGCCATAGCCAAGCTTATGTGGGAGCGTAGGAGTGGACCTCAAACAATGAGTTGGAGATGTGTTATTGAGGTGTTGGATCTGTGTTTTTGAGTTAGATTTGGATCAAATTATCTAGCAGTCTGTAAGAGCCAATTTGGAGGCGTGATTGGGTGATCGTAAACCTTCATTGGAGAAGATCTTGCAGTGTAGTACTGGGCGTCATTGACTTGGTGGAGGGCGAAGAGGAGTTGAAGGTTGGGTGAAGTTTGGTGCCGAAGTGCAGTACCTTGATGGACAAATGTGATTGCTAGCCTGGCATATTGGGGCTCGAGAATTAGGCCTACCCAGAGAGCAGATTGGATTAGCCTGTCTGTGCAACATGTTTGTCATTGTATCTTGTATACCATAAACTTTTGTATTATTCTAATTTGGTTTAATATAACGAAGATTGGTTTGCACATTATTGTATAATATTTGTTAAAATTTGTGTATACTTGTGTACATGTGATTTACTACTTTATATATTCGTTGTGCAAAGTAGTTCTTGTTGAGATTCTTGGTTTCGTAGCGTTAGAGATTTTAAGATTCTAACCTAGACCTAAGAACATGGAAATTCAACATGGTATTAGAGCGTGTCTGAGCTACTTTCGAAGTTAGTGAATCAGAGTTGTGCACAACAAAGTACAACTTAAGAGGGAGTTGGTCATATTGTAGGTGAAAATGTCGAAGTTGCAGGCTGGTATCCGGTATGAGGACAGGTTGGAGGGGTTTTCCAACTATAGTCCATGGAAGGAAAGGATCAAGTTGGTTTTGCAGGTCAATAAGATCTGGGAGTTCGCTAAGAAAGCCATCAAGAAGCCAACTGACCCAAAGGAGTTGGAAGTGTACGAATATTTGGATACGAGGGCGAGATTGATCACCCTAGATGGTGTGAAGGATGCCCTAATACCTCATTTGTCCGGGAAGAACACCGCACATGAGATGTCGATGGCTCTTCAGAATTTGTTCCATAATAAGAACGAGAACCAGGTATTGATATTGGAGGATAAGCTGAAGTCCACCAAGATGATAAACGGTGAATGCGTGACTTCGTATCTGACGAGATTGTCTTAGGTCAAAGATGAGCTTGTTGTCGTCGGTGTGACTATTTCAGATGGATATATGGTGAGGATTGCTTTGAAAAGGCTTATCGAGGAATGGAAGCCCTTCATCAAAGGGATTGTGGCCAAAGATAAGTTCCCAAACCGGAATAGGTTGTGGGACGACTTCATTCAGGAAGAGTTGCGAGATGAGGATCTTCATCCAAAGAAGAAGTCTTTCGATGATGACGTGGCACTTGCAGCGCGAATGAAGGGCAAGCAAAGGAGGACTTGAGCAAAGTCAAGTGTTTGAATTGTGGCAATATGGATAATTTTTCGTCGAGATGTCCGAAGAAGAAGACAAGAGATGATGAGAAGAAGAAAGGAAAGCAGGTCGCTGGTGTTGGCACTTTTACTGAGGTAGATGGTCTTACTAGGATATTGGAGGATGACTTTGCTATGATCTCTCTCATTTCTCGCAGGGTACTGTCGATGAGGATGGATGGTACGTGGACAATGGTGCGACGAAACATATGACAGGGTCACAGGAGGTTTTTGAGACTCTAGCTGAATGTGACTCGATGTTGCACATGGTGTTGGGTGACAAGAGTTAGAAGGAGATTCGAGGATCGTGTGTTGTGCCATTTAGGATGGAGATAGGACAAGTGATGTGGGTCCAAGATCTATTGTTTGTATCAAGACTCATATATAGTGTGATTTCTATCTCAATGATCGAGAAGAAGGGGTTTGAGATCTTGTTCAAGGATGGGAAGGCAAGAATCGGGCCTAGAGGCTCTAGCTCTGCTGGTATCGTACTTGGAGTTAGAAAGCGTGGTCTATATAAGCTGACGGGCAATCCTATGGATCATGAGAAGTAGGTGGATTAGGTGTAGGTTCCAAAGAAGCAGGTGCAGGTGCAAGCTTCAGAGGAGAAGGTACAGATCCCCAAGAAGAAGGTCCACCTTCCCGAGAAGAAGGTCCACATTACGGAGACTTAGAGGGAGTCGAGTTCTAGAGGGAGCTTGCAAATTTAAAGGGAGACTTTGCGGTCCAAGAATAGTGTGTGGTCAGTGAGGAGCAAGGGTGCTCCTACAACTGCCAAGAAGGAATCATGGAGAGAGTGGAAGACGTTACAGGAAAAGAAGAAGAAGAAAGATACTCCAACAACTGCCAAGAAGGAATCATGCAGAGAGTGGAAGACGTTAGAGGAAAAGAAGAAGAAGCAGGGTGCTTCCAGCAGTGACAGTGACACTTCCGAGAGAGTCGTAGTTCACAGAACAAGGATTGTTGCGATTGTGAGCGCCAGGAGTTGGGCAAGTGTTGCGAGTAGTGATGATGATGACGAGTTACTTCCTAGTCTTGGCAGTACCTCCCTCGCTAAGAGGAAGTGTTGATTTGTGTAGCTTGGGAGGTACTCCAAACCCTAGGGTTCAAGGTTTGGAGGGCAAAGTGCCACAAGGGTCACTTGTGGGCTTGGAACCCGAGGTAGGGGTTTTGCACCCATCAGGATTTGGGCCAAAACCATGAATATTTTGAGCATGAGAAAAATTGAGGTGATAGAGCTTAGCATGTCGATTCCAACACTCCAAAGATCACTCAAATCAGAGCTCTAGAAATGAAGTTATGAATTTTTTATGTTGATAATTAATGTTTGAATAGTCAAGTCATGTAGGCTTGAAGTGAATTCAACCAAAAGACATGTGTCTTCATCAATTCGTGGAGCCCTTGTTTATGTGTATATATAGAAGGTGAATTAGAGGTTATCTCTCACCCATTTTGTGCAACACGTACACGTGTGAGCGGCTCATTGGAGAAGAGACTTCACTGTTTTGGGTCGTAGAAAAGGATGACAAGCATAGAGGTTGAGGTATGTTCTAGGGTATTTTAGAGGAGGCTAAAGTGCAGAAAGGAGGGTCGAGGCCCTATTCTTGGAGGCCGAAGCAGTAGAGGGATGTCTGGGTTGTTTGAGGGCCAAGTAGACGGGAGGCTGACCCTATTCTAGGCAATTGTAGGCCTGTAGTGCCTTGTTGTAGCAGGCTGCAGGTAGTTAAGGGCAAGTTGAGGGTGTTGGTAAGGGTTAGACTGCCCAGAATTACAATGTGAAGGGTCAGCCACCTAATAAAGGGAAGTCACACTCCTATACAACTAAACCAGGCAAAATTGAAGGCTAGTTTTGGGACTATAATGATGCTCTAACCAGGCTTAGGTGGCAGCGTAGGAGTGGACCTCAAACAGTGAGCTTGAGATGTGTTGTTGAGGTGTTGGATTCATGTTTTTGGGTCAGATTTGGATAAGATTATCTAGTAGCCTATGAGAGCCAATTTGGAAGCGTGACTGGGTGACCGTAAGCCTTTTTTGGAGCAGTTCTTGCAGTGTAGTATTGGGTGCCATTGACCTGGTGGAGAGTAGTGTGTTGGCTACCCAAAGTAGCCCTAGACGAGTTATATTGACGTGACAAAGAGGAGCTAAAGGTTGGGTGAAGATTGGTGTCGAAGTGCAATACCTTGATGGACAAAGGTGACTACTAACCTAACAGATTGGAGCTCGAGAATTAGGCCTACCCAGAGAGCAAATTGGATCAGCCCGTGTACATACTATAGAAGGGACTTGTAGCAGTGTTAGTTGGCAACCTCTTGGAGTCTCGATGTGTTGTCCTTTGAAGGACTAAGGGGCAACTAGTGAGCAATACAGAAGCGAAGGACCGACAGGACAAAATATGACATCAAGTCCATTATGTAAAAATTAGTTAATATTATGAAAAAATTAGTTAGTTGTAGTTTATTAGGAAAAAGGGCATGATCAAAGATCATGCCCATTCACCAAGAGGCAGCTAAGGCGGTATATAGCCAGGGCCTCTCACAAAAATGTAATCGTCGTTCAATTATTAATAAAATATTTACTTAATTCTATTTATTCGGAAGTTTTATACTTCATCTGGTATCAGAGGCATCGAATCCTCCTTGTGCTGGTTTCACCCACGTGGGAAACTACACCAGTTCATTTGTTGTCCACTTCATTCTCTATTATTCTCCATGTTCGTTGCACCATACACCACGCCACCCTGCTGGCTGTCAACCCTGTCGACCTTCCGGATACCATCGTCCCTCGTTCCACTACATCGTGCCACTGCGTCAAAACTCCCTGTCGTTTTTCCTGCCGTTGTACCTGCTATTCCTTCGCTGCGTTAACCCCTGTGCCCATCCCTGCTGCATTACCTGTGGCCCCCCACAACACTCTGTCCACGACATTGCCCTAACCACAGTCCCTCCACTGCCTCGTCGCTTCCGCTTCTGTCCACAGCCCCACACCGGTTTTCCGCCCCTCTCCGCCATCGAATCTTTTCTGGACCCATTATCATCCTTCTGCTTGTCGGCCATCCATTGTATGCCATCCTCTGCATGTCGTCCGCAACCATTCCTTAACCCTCGATTCTGGCAACGTCTACAGCCAATCATCGTGGCTGTTGACTCTCGATCTAAATTCGATATTGAATTTCATTCTATATTTATTATATTATATAATATATATATTATATATATATATATATATATTATATATATATATATCTATATATAGTTATATATATATATATAATAACTAGATTATATTAAATAGTTATATATTATATAACATTTATTATATATAATTTATTTATATATAAATATATTATATATGTTTAAAAACTATATGTTATATATATTTAATTATTTAAAGAAAAAATAATAATAATAATTTAGGCTAGCAAACAAGTTTACACCCCTGCAAACTCGCTCCATGTCAATGTCAATGGTCGATTTCAATAAAAGATTGATTGAATTGGAGAATAGGATTACTAACCACTCTGATGATTTCAATAAAAAATTAGTTGATTTCGAGAATAAGTTTAATGGGCATTCTGACGATATAAAGAGGCTTCAGGATACAACAAATCGAATAAAACTACATATGGGGCAGAACCGTATCCAAACCAAAATGAATCAAAAACAAATCTTGGCATTGCTAAACCACTTGTGTAGAAAGCATGATATTACACCCGAACAACAACTCCAAGAAGATGGAGAAAATCAAGAACACAATTCATCAGACTCAACAAAATCAACAGATTCTCAAAAAGCTGAATCTCCAAAAAAATCACCAACACCCCACCAAGAAAATAGCAACGCGATTTTTTCAAATAAGCAACTATAGGATACATTTACCAATCAACATCCTTTTTCGGTCAACCATTAGCGACATATCAACGAAGGGCAAAAGTCGAGATGCCTAAATTCGATGGAAATGAAAAATACAGTGTTGCATGGATAAATAAAGCAGAAGAATACTTCGAGATTTATGACATCAACGATGATGACGAAAGGCTTAGGCACGCAACCATGAAAATGGAAGGAGAACCATATAATTGGTATATGTGGTGGAAGAAGACGACAATCGCCATCAGTTGGAGGAAATTTAAAGATGCATTCTTTAAAAGATTCCAAGGTGTAAGGGAAGAAGAATTTTTTTCATCACTCATCAAATTACGACAAAAAGGAAGTGTGGATGAGTACACTCAAGAATGGGAAACCTTAGTGACACGAGTACCTAGGTTATCAAAGTCTCGTCTAGTTCAATCATACATCTCCATACTTAAAACTCATTTACAAGTAGAACTTGACCTTCGTGACATTAAGTCAATAGAAGTAGCAAGACGAAAAGCAAAAACCGCTAAAAAGAATTTTGAACAAATACTGTGGTCAAAACCGGAAAAAGTATATTCAAGACGAAAACTGCCCCACAGACGCCCCAGTCTGTGGATTCAAATAATACAAGATATGTTCCACCACATTGTCGTGAAGGTGAAAAATCTAATGTGGAAATACAAAGGATAAAAAAAGGCAAATGCAACGCTGTGGTGAGAAGTGGGACCCCAAACATAGGTGTGCTAAGGGAAAAGAACCAAAGATTACCTATATAATTGTGAAGCAACTAACGATTCAAACTGTGAGGATTCTGACATAGAAGAAACAAAAGATGCCCCAGAATTCTCACCGGAATTAGATGACGAAAGTATTCCGCAAGTGTCACTGTCAGCTATGACAGGTATATCACAACCTCAGACCTTAAAGTTGAAAGGACACATAAAGAAGAACAACGTAGTGGTTCTCAACGACTCTGGCAGCACACATAATTTTTTAGATGCAACCGTGGCAAAGAGACTCAATTATTTTTCATTTCCCTTACCAAACATGAAGGTGATGGTAACTGACGGTAAGAAGATTGAAAAGGTATGGAAATGCCATGAGGTCAAATTGCAGATTCAAGACTTTAATTTAGATTCTAGAATCTTCGTTCTTCACTGTACCATTAGGTGGAGTAGATGTAGTCATAGGTATCCAATGGCTACGAACTCTAGGCACTTATGCCACCAACCATCAAGTACAATTCATAAGATTAAATGGGGAGGTCAGAGGTACAAATTACACGGATTCCAAGCACCAGAGAATCAAATTGTATCATCATCTCAGATGATGAAGATGATTCGAAAAGGAGCACCCACTTATGTAGTACAATGTCACTAATTAGAAATGTTATCTGCAAATATGATCAGTGAAGAGTCACCAGAAATACAAGATCTAATTCAGAAGCATGAAAAAGTATTTCAAGACCTGCCCATGAAAATGCCTCCTAACAGGGAAATTGAGCATACAATAGAAGTCAAAGCAGGGTCAGACCCTGTCAACATCAAGCCATACCGATATCCACACCACCAAAAGACGAAAATTGAGAGACTAATCCAAGACCTTTTAAAGTGTGGGATCATCTCAAAAAGTAAAAGTCCGTACGCTGCTCCAGTGGTATTGGTAAGGAAGAAGGACGGTTCATTCAGGCTATGCATTGATTATAGAGGATTAAACAAAATAACAATTAAAAAGAAGTTCCCAATTCCCTTTATTGACGAAATGTTGGATGAGCTACATGGCGCAAAATGCTTCTCAAAATTGGACTTAAGGTCAAGCTATTATCAAATCAGAATCAGGTTGGAAGACATACCAAAAACGACATTCCGAACACACAAAGGTCACTATGAATTTAAAGTAATGTCGTTTGGGTTAAACAATGCACCAGCAACGTTTCAAGCAACTATGAACGAATTATTTCGTCCACATCTTAGGAAGTTTGTATTAGTATTCTTTGACGATATTTTAATTTACATTAAAACTTGGAAGGAGCACTTACAACATCTGGATAAAATTCTGACACTACTAAAAGAGCATCAATTCTACGCAAAAAAAAATCCAAATGCACCTTCGAAAAGGAAGAAGTAGAATTCCTTGGACACATTATATCCCATGAAGGCGTAAAAGTGGACCCTAATAAAATCAAAGCTATAAAGGAATGGATCAAACCAATTAATGTATCCAAGCTAAGAGGGTTCTTAGGTTTGATTGGGTATTACCGAAGGTTTATTAAAAACTATGCACATATAATTGTGCCTCTGACAAACCTTTTAAAGAAGAATTCATTTCTATGGCATGAGGAAGCAAGAAAGTGTTTTGAAAAATTGAAAGAAGTTATGTCTAATGCCCCGGTATTGGCAACACCAGATTTTTCTAAACCATTTATCATTAAGTGTGAAGCTTCCGGATTCGGTATAGGTGCAGTGTTAATGCAAGAAGGGCATCCACTAGCTTTTGAAAGCAGGAAGCTTAATAAAAGAGAACGCCTCAAGTCCACATACAACAAAGAAATGCTCGCTATTATGCACGCACTAGCTAAGTGGAGGCAATATCTTTTGGGAAGTAAGTTCTCCATTCGAACAGACCATAACAGTCTCCAGCACCTCCTTTAACAAAAAACACTTTCCTAAGAACATCAAAAATGGATTGAAAAAATTGCCACCTTTGACATGGAAATACTACATAAAAGGGGAAAAGACAATGTAGTAGCAGATGCCCTATCCAGGAAAGACGAAGAACCAACACTACTTGCAATCTCGGTTGTCGTTCCTGAATGGCTTAATGAGATTTGAAGTGAGTATGCCAAGGATCCAGAAATAACAACGATAATCAATAACTTTCCCAAAACCTCAAAATATGAATGGAAGAATGATATTCTATGGTACAAGGGAAGAATCTATCTAAATGCAAATTCCAAGTTTAAATTTAAGATACTCAAGGAGTCACATGATTCACCGTCAGTCGTACATGTAGGATTCTTTAAGACTTACTACAATGCACGTCAATCCTTCTTTTGGAAAGGAATGAATCGTGATATTCAGAAGTATGTAGCAGAGTGTGACACATGTCAAAGGAATAAAAATGAAAATATTATGAAACCTGGATTACTTCACCCTTTAAACATTCCAAATTAGAAATGGGAAGAAATTTCGATGGACTTTATTGAAGGATTACCCGTATCTGAAGGCAAGGACAAGATTTTAGAAATATTTTGCAAAAATATATATAAATTACACGGTTTTCCGAAATTCAATGTGAGTGATAGAGATGCCAAATTCAAGGGTAATTTTTGGAAGGAGTTATTCAACCACATAGGAACCTGCCTAAATATGATTTCCGCTTATCACCCTCAAACAGATGGAGAAACAGAGCTTGTCAATAAATGTTTGGAGGCCTACCTACATTGCTACGCTACAGAAAAACAAAATAAGTGGGCTCAATGGTTGCATCTCGCTGAATGGTGGTATAATTCTACTTATCATATGTCAGCAAAAATGACGCCATTTCAAGCCTTGTATGGATATGAGCCCCCAAAATGGAATGATCTAGCTATTGTCCAGACAAATCCACCTGTTGTTAAAAATCAATTAGAAGAAACCCAAAAAATCGTCCAAATACTGAAAGAAAACTTGAATAATGCAAGGAATCGTATGAAGCAACAAGCAGACCGAAACAAAACCGAAAGAGAATTTGAAGTAGGAGAATGGGTGTTTGTCAAGCTCCAACCATACAAACAATTGTCATTAAAACAGAAAGGAAAAAGCAAATTGGCACCAAAATTCTATGGACCTTATCAGATCAACAAAAAGATCAGCCAAGTTGCGTATGGTTTAAGCCTTCTAGAGGAAAGTCGTATTCACAACGTCTTCCATGTCTCCTGCCTTAAAAGGGCACTAGGCGACCATCAATCAACGCAAACAATGCTTCCATCCTTGGATGATGAGGGAAGGGTCATTCTAGAACCAGAAGGTATTTTATCTACTAGAGAAAGAAAGCTTCGACATCGTACAATCAAGGAATACTTGATCAAGTGGAAGGACTTACCCGAAGAAGAAGCTTCTTGGGAGACCGAAGCATTTTGTCAACAACATCCGTCGTTACGTATGCTTTGAGGACAAAGAATTCTTTCAAGAGGAAGGCAATGTTATGTAAAAATTAGTTAATATTATGTAAAAATTAGTTAGTTGTAGTTTATTAGGCAAAAGGGCATGATCAAAGCTCATGTCCGTTCACCAAGAGGCACCTAAGGCAGTATATAGCCAGGGCCTCTCACAAAACTGTAATCATCATTCAATTATTAATAAAATATTTACTTAATTCTGTTTATTTGGAAGTTTTATACTTCAAAGTCTACACAACATGTTTGTCATTGTATCTTGTATACCATAGACTGTTGTATTATTCATATTTGGTTTAATATAAAGAAGATTGGGTTGTACATTATTGTACAATATTTGTTAAAAAATGTGTATACCTGTGTACATGTGATTTACTACTTTATATTTTCCGCTGTGCAAAGTAGTTCTTGTTGAGATTCTTAGTTTGGTAGCGTCAGATATTTTAAGATTCTAACCTAGACCCAAGATCTTGGAAATTCAACAGCAATCCTATAGAGAAATCCTGGAAAAAATCTGGAGAGGAATTTTCCTCACCCCACAGGAAATCACCGAGCACAACTTGCCTTCAGAATTTCGGCCCTCTGGGCCTCTACGTAGTTGGCTAGACGTCTAGCCTTGTAGACTGAACTCTGATGAAATCATCCTGCCTTCTGCGGACTAGAAAAATGCTTCTTCGGCACTATGGGACTCCTTCCCAGCCTCTGGAACTGAAAACGTTAATCTTTCCCAGCGAATCGACTTTGCCTCTAGAGGCTACTGCACTGCTCTACGTCAGCCTCTCTGTGGCTCCTCTGCCTCTTTGCAAATGGACTCATCGGATTTGGAAACCTTCCTTCGGCTTCACTTTCTTTGCCCCTCTCTCACTTCTTCAATCTCACTAGCTCTCTTTACGGCAACTGACTACTACTACTCTGGAAATCGATCTGCCAATAAATCGAACTTCTCAAGTGTCTTCTCCAAGTGCCCAACGACTTCTTCTTATAATCCTATGTTGGGACTCCAACTACCAACATTAAATCTTAATCGATGGCTAGGATTAACTTGAAGTCTATCTGCATGAGTTTCTAGATCATTCACGACTTGACTTAATTAACTTTGATTAATTAACCATATTCCCTAAGTTTAGACCTAGAAAATATTTAAAAACTAGTTAACAATCTAATTAAGTCATTTCTAGGCATAATTTCCAAAAACAATTTCTGGGTTTTGGAGATCTCATGTATTGTAGCCTCTACACCAATTTGCGGGGCTAGAATACATATTATGCTACAAAAACTAACAAGAATTAGGGTCGCGTAGGTGGAGACCAGTTTTGGGTTGTCTGTGCTAATATTTGGTGGTGTTTTCTATGTATAACTAGGCCAAATATTTGTGTGACTATTTGGAGAAGGCCCGAGCCTTGTACCTCAGGTTGGAGGGGGTTGTAAGGCCTAAACTAGCGCTGGAATCACTCCCAGAGGGTTGTGGGTAGGAGCAAAAATAAGGTTAAGGAAGGTTGCAGCTTGTGAGAGGACTGCTCGAGTAGAAAGGAAGGGACAAACAAGTTTATTGGATGACCTAACCAAATTGTGAAGCTAAAACAGTGGGCACATGACCAGAGGTATGATGTTTGATGTATTAAACTTGTTTTGATGCTCAAGGATAGTTGTCCAGGTTGGAAATATTTGCATTTGACATCTTGAGGTTGTTGGAGGGCAACAAGTAGGTGCTTAGAGTAGCCCTAGATCAATTGTCAAGAAGGACATTGGCAGTTGTAGGAAGGGTGAAGGCTAAAGGTTCTAGTGTTGACACCTTGAAGTACAAAGGAAAACTAAGTGAGTAAGCCCAAGCTCACTGTTGGAGAAGGACATCTTGTAGTGATAGGTGACAACCCTCCAGCCCTAAGTTTGTCTTCATCAGGCATCACATGAAGATAATAGTGGTAATAAGTCCCTAAGAGTTGTGTCCTTGAAGGGCTAAGTATCACCAATTGGGCAAGAAGTCCAAAAGGTGTTTATTTCTTGAAGGACAAAGGAGCGGCAAGTGGCAAGATGCGAAGACCTGAGGTGTTGAGTCATAGATGGACATATCATCAGCTAGAGAGCAGATTGGAGCCGTGTTCAATGGCCTAAAGGAGTTGGTTCATTGATATAGGTAGAGACGTGTTGCTACAGATATGGAGACAAAGGACCAAGCAGGTGTGTTCAAGGTACGACCAAGGCAGATGTGATGGTGCACTACATTATCCAGACAACCAGTGTATCATGTTTAGGGTAGATTAGTTGTCATAATTTTAGATAGTTTTATTATACTTTGTTAATATAACGAAGTTGGGTTATTAAAAATTATAAAAAGTTGTCTGTATTTTGTGCACTAGTATATTTACTATTGTGTTTTCTTCCACTGTGCAAATTAGTTTGTTGTGGTATTTGGATTGGTAGTGTCAGTGATTCTAATACGCTAACCTCGATTTTAGTACTATGGAAAAATAACACACTGGAGAAAGGTCTTGTGTTGACAATTGGGGACCCATGGAGATGACATGGTGACACCCCAGCTGGATTTGGGACCACAAAGGATGATTTGAGGTGGATTTGAGGGACACACCACAAATGTTGGATGATCCTGATGCACAAACACATTTTCAGGCTTTATCACACCATGACATGGCATTTGGAACCAAAAAGTGTATGACTTCAACATTTATGAGGCTTACAACTAATACGTGCGGGCATTAATGGCGTGTTTTAGCATTGAGCTAGTGGTTGGCTTAGAACCCAAGGTTTATTTGTTGTCAAGCTTATTTTAGGGGCTTCATTATCTTAAATTAGTTGAGGTAGACCTCATATAAACAGAGGTCACCTCATTGTTGTATCCCATCATCACTTGTGAGGTATTTCAGCATCCCACAAGGATTTCAAACTAGATATTATGACTTATATTCTTGTGGAGATGTGGTCTAGTGTGGATAAATTTTCTTTTCGGAGACTAGCTCTTATTGTGGAGACATCACCTTGGAATAATAAAGGAATTGTTTATGCATATCTTGTAGGTATTTTTATTGTTGATTATCTTTTGAATGGTTATCGTATGGAATGGTTGTTGCTAGTATTTCTATCTTCTTGTTAATTTGAATATTTTTCGATGGAATATTAGCAATGTATTGGATATCTTAACTAGAGAAGGTATGACATCCCTTGAAGATATTCATGAAAGCTCTGTTCATGATTTTATCCCTCATAAAGTAGTATTTAGGGTTTTTGAAAACTAGGATTTTCTTCCTCACTTCATACTAGGGTTTGATATTTCCATTAGTAGGTTTCCCTTAGATTCCATCACCCAAGGATCAAATGCTAGCATTGACATAGGTGATCATACATCATTGAAAAAAATTTAAACCTATTTCTCTCTCTTACATTTTTGGCCCTTCACGGCAAGCCGTTAGGTTAGGGCATAGGGTTGAATTCAACTAGGAGTGCATTGGCTTGTGGTGAGGTTATACATGTGGGATAGCTCTCATTGTATCAAAATCCATCCTTTTCCACAGTTAATTTTTCCTTTTTAGTGATAGCGTCAAAAGCACTAGGGTGAATTTTTCGTAGGGAAACCCTAACCTAACCCTAGGCTTCATCTTAGGGATTTTTGAAGGCTTATTGCACTAACTGTTGATCAAATCAATCTCTAGCAAGCCTTTTCCTAGTCTTATGCACCTTGGTAAGCCTTTATCCTTGATTATTCATTAAACCCTAGGTCACAAGTGCCCTTGATAGGATGTTTGAAGTGCACGCCTTTCCTTGTCTTTATTGGATTGAGCCTTATACTTAAGTTGAGTGCCCTTCTTGAGGTTATCCATTTGTCACCTCTGATCCATAGACTTAGAATACCTATTAGGTGACCAATACTAGGAAGACTCCCTTGGGGTGAAAGTCCACTAAACAGTAGGAGGTGGAGTGTTGTGGTGATAGTGGGCATCCACCTCATTATTTTCCATTGGTCTAGTTCTTGTCTTGTGAGCCTTCTCACAAGATCTGCTAGATTTTGAGTCAACAAGCCTTCATGCAAATGTTTTGCTTATGGTGAGATTTAAAGTGCCATCATTAAATTTTACGTTGATTTGGCCGCATCTAATGCTCGAACTTCTTATGCAATAAGAAGAATCAGTGCCAATTCTGATATAGTCAAATTCAATCCAATCCAATGCGTCCATAAAAAGGCACTAAAGTGGCAAGCCATGTATTTGGCTTTTTCTACCTTGTGTTCATTGTCATGGTTTTCTATATGGACGGGGACACAATAGACAAACTTCTACCTTCAACAGGAAGATTATTTCTCGATATGACTTCCTTGTCCACTCATTTTGGCGTAACTTCTTCAGCTCCATCTATTGTTAGACTTTAAACAATATTAGCATTTGGAGGGCCATCTTCTTTAACTCCTTTTGGAGCAACAACCACACATTTTGGAGGTACTCAGTAATTTGGATTATTTTCCATGTCGTTTTTTGGAGAATCCACACTAGCTTTTGACCAGTCTAGACCAATGTTTGTAAAATCAAATCCTTCCCTATTCAATGGCTTTCAAACATCTAACCCTACCCTAACATAGGGTGCATTTTCATTTGATAATTTTGGCTAGTCGTGAACAACTACTTCTAGCAGTTTTTGGAGGTGCATCACATTATTATTGTAGTGATTTTTCTTATCCATTTATTATCATGTGTCATAGAGAATCAAGAATGGTAATTTATAAATAGTTTTTTAGTTAAATTGCATTATAAGCATGTGCATTTTCAATAGAAGCTACATCCTCATCGAATTTGCCACGAGGATCATAGTTTTTTATCTTTATCTTTACGAGCACTATGGAAAGAATTTCGCCCACTCACTTTGTATCTAATTGCGTGGGAGGAGGGGGGGTAATACCTGTGATTGACAATCAAGCTTCTAATTTTGAAACCCTATCAATCAAGCATGTACAAGTGAGCTTGAACCATAGCCATAATTAGAGCTTGAGCTAGAGTCAGAGCCATGATCATCAGTTTGTGGTCTTCTTGAAACCACCATTTAATGAAGACTTAAAATTTCTAAACATTAGATTGAAGTCATCTTCAAATTTCCATTTGCGAGCACTTCCAATTAGCAAAAGACATCAACTTCTAACCAAATTTATAAATGTTCCAAGAATTGTTGAGCCTTGGAGCCTCCACAGTTTGTAGCAATGTTGCAGGAAGCGTCCCCCCCCCCCCCCCGGTTCTAAGGCCCGAAGTGCGTCCCGTGCAGATGAGTCCAGGAAGCGTCCCCGGAAGCGCGCTTCTGCCTGTTTTGGACGCTTCCGCCTGTTTTGGACGCTTTCGCCTATTTTGGACGCTTCTGCCTGTTTGGGATGTTTGTTTCGAGTATAAATGCAAAAAAATATAAATATAAATTTAATATATTAATATATTTATATATATAATATATATATATATATATATAATATATATATATATATATATATATATATATATATATAGCAAACGCTTCGCTTCCTAGATTTTTGGAAAATGATGCTTCCGCGTCCCCGCTTTGTGCAACATTGGTTTGTAGCCATCTTCAAACCACCATCAATTTGCAGTCATCTTGAAATCGCCATTTTCAAGCACTCCCAAGTAGTAGAAGACTTCAACTTCTGATAGCGATTGGGTTTGTGATCATCCCAAAACCACCAAACTCGAGGAGCACATTCAACCATTGGTAGTTGTCCTCATCTCTTTGGTTGGACTCAAAAGAACCCCCTTTGAATGAAGGGGGAAATGTTAGGCACCTAATCTGTTAGGGTTATGGTGAGAAATATAAACTATCATACTAAGTCTAAGAGACCTTGGAAGATGAATATGATGGTTAGAATCAATGTATTTAAATGTGTACCATATGAATAGAATGTAACTCACACTTATCATCTATTCTAGTTTGTAGTCCAAAAACAAATCCTCTTGATTAATGATTCTTCTTTCTTGTGCATTATGGAGGCATAGTTGAGAGAATTTCTATTGGGTGGACTTTTGACGTGATGTACCCTCTTTTCATGGATGCTTATGGTGGATTTTGGATATTGCATGGTCAAATAAGTTAGTTTATTTTCTTTATCTTGGTAGTATGTTCCAAGGGTTTAATGTTCTTATGCTAAGTTAGTCATTAACGGAATTTTGAGGTCTAAAATGGGCCTCCTAAGAAAAATGTACAACAAAACTAAACTTTATAAGAACCAATAGGATTCAATATGATGATGTCAACCATGGGGGATGATTCATCATTTTTGGAGTAAAAAAGTAAAAAGATTAAAAAATAATAAAATAATAAAACTAATTTTTCAACTCGTATTTTTAACTTATCTCCCTAAAGTTTTACTCAAATTTCGAGTGGGAGAACTCATTGGATGCAAAATTTAATTCATCATCCAAGAAGTACCCATGTTGCATGCTTTCGATGGACCCAGCTACACGAAAAATGAGAAATACATGAAAAAACGTGTTTGCAATCAAGTTTTTCATGTAGTTCTCATTTTTCGTGTAGTAGAGTCCATCGAAAGTATGCAACATAGGTACTCCTTGGATGAATAATCAAATTCTGCATCTAATGAGTGTTTCCTCTCGAAATTTGAGTAAACCCATATGAAGATAAGTTGAAAATAAGAGTTGAGAAAATAATTTTTTCTTTTTTCCTTCTAAAATTTGATGATGTAATCTATTCTTATTTTATTATTCCACTTTTATTTTATAATTTCCTTACGACCCCCATTTTAGGCCTCAAAATTCCCCTAATTTTTATTTAGTATTTGCTTCATTATCCATTGTTGAGCTAATCCCTTCCTCCAAATGTTTGAGTAATAGAAAGGTTTTTCTTTCCCTTAATTATCTAAAAAATTGAGAACCTAAATCTTATATTGTAGGGTAAGTTAGTTTATTTTCCCTAGTTTGTTTAGATTTAGAATCACTCAAATAAACCTTGGAGTTGTTTGTATCCTAAACTCCATATGACCTATATTGAAAATGCACTAGTCTATCTGACCTATGGCATTTGTTGAGAAATACAACTTACATGAATATCAAGTGAAAAGTAATTAAAACTAAAAAAGAAAAGTGTGCCTAACTCCTAGAACTTAACTATATATATTTACAAATTACAAGTATCAAAGTATCAAAGTATCAAAGTCATAAGAATATGTGCAAAAGTAAAAAAAATCTTTCTATTGATAAAAATAGAAAAATTTTTACTAAATATGTCGAAATATACCAATAATGTTATAATGTAAAAGAAAAAACATACATTTATAATAAAACATCAACCCACAACATTCTAACATGGAAAAAAGAGATGTCATTACATTACATTTCACCATCACAAACCAACAAAATCAACTCTCCTTCTTCCTATAAGTTATATTGATTATCAAACCAAAACCACAAATAATTTTATTTAATAATTAACTTTTTAGAGCACCAAAAAAAATATCAGCTCAACCAAAAATGCTAGGCTTACCACATACTTCTCAAATTGTCTCCCTAATGGGTTCCACAAACCCTTTTTGAATTTCAACACTTTCAAAAAGAGCACACTTGAATTAGGAAAGAATGCTTACTAAGTGTAAAGTACTTTTGGTCACTTTAGGACAATGCTAGAAATGATGGAACATGATACAAGTAATCTTTCCTTCCCACGTAAGATAAGAATCCATGGTGCATTTCATGTTTTTTATTGAATAAATATGTTCACAATATTATCCATGTGTTTAGTTAGTGAAAAATACTAATGAAGTTAAAAAGTTGATATATAGTTGAAAATAATTTAAATCTTTACTAAAAACTGATTTTAAGAAACTAGTTATCTGTTAAATAATACATTAACCTAAAAAGAACAGCTAAAAATTACTTAAGCAAGTTAAGACAATATTTCTTCTATTTTTTGCACAGAGTACTTAAAATACTTATTAATAAGTGAAACATGAAATATCTTATTAAGCAAGTGAATACACCTAATTAAATATTCATGTAAATATATCCTAAAAATAGTTTACATTTATAGCTTCTGATTGACATGGAATTACGAAGGATGGAACCAAGCATAAAGACTGAATACACCTAATTAAATATTCATGTAAAGACATCCTAAAAATAATTTACATTTATAGCTTCTGATTGACATGGAATTACGAAGGATGGAACCAAGCATAAAGACAGGATTATTGGTGACACTGACAATTATAGACTTAATTAAAAAGAATTCAACTTCTCCATTATAAGAATATTATTTTAGGAAATCACTAGATGGGAGATATATATTGCACATGATGAAGGATAAATGTATATCGAAATTAGGAAATATTATTTTTAATCGCATGAATGTTAATATAGAATGATAGTAAGGATACCTAAGAAAAGGTTAAGGATAGAAAAAGACCTTAAAGATAATTATGAGGAGATGATTATCTTACAGAGATGATTATTATTGGTATGATGATTATATTGGGAAAACGAAAAATGTATTCTAATGATATATAAATGCGGGGAATTTTTTAGTTAAAAATAGACTTCAAACAAACCACGTAATATTAAATTAATTTTTATTAAAATTTAAATTAACTTTAAAAACCAACCAAATTCAAGATGATAAGTTACACTCGCAAATATCCTTGCCTACTCCTACTTCTCATACTCCTCATATGATCCAATTTTCAATTTGCGTAGCAGTGCTTTTTTATGATTGCACCAGTTAAGCACCATTTCATTGAATATCATTATTAAAATACAAAACATATCACTCACTCCCAGAAATATATCACTAATCTTACTTGCAGCAGCTCTGAGATTCAGATCTGTGGTCAAGGAAACTTGGAGCAGCATTGATTAGAGGCATCAAACACTAATATCATGGGCTAGTGGCATTGTACGTTTTCTTATACGTGAGTGGAAGTTGCTACATAGACCTGTTGTATATATCCAATGTTAAAGGATCTTATGACAAGAGTCAGATCAAGTTATAGAGGTCACAATAATGAAGATGGAAGGAAACCCTAGACTGAGATTTGAGGCAGACTGTGATGAGGCAATATCAATTCAGATTTGACGATCAACTTTCCCATTTCATATATCAGTTATCATAAATAGTCCATCAACATTCTAGGGATGTATCTAATGACTGAATTTTGAGTGCGTATGAGGACAAATGCACTGTCTCTGTAATTGAGAACCTCTAGGAAATGGCCTCTACAGGAAACCTGTGACTTATATGAATTCTTGAACACATCATCACTAGTATAGGTATTTTGGTATTATACAACTCCAGGGATGGGGGGGACAGGGGTGGAGGGGCAGAATTGTATTTCCCAGCGATCTGAGAGGAGTATTTACAGCCTGTACAATACCTAAAGAAAGTTACAGTGTTGTCATGGACTGGTTAAAGATAGCCATGAAAAGTGATGTGAGAACAAGCCATCACAGTATATGTCAGAGTTGCAGACTTATTCCTGAGAGGCGATCACTCATTTAGTGCTTTGATGAAGTATGTTCAGATCCTAAGTTATTTATATTGCAAAGGATTGGGGCCGCCTCTTTTCTGTGAATATTAGTTGAGCTGTGTATGGTTTGTTGACCCTCGAGATAGATGTCCTGCTCGCTGAACATTTGGAGCAGGACATTCACCATGAAGACTAAAATGTCCATCTTGGGAGAAGACCTGGAACTTCAGTTGCATGCCTTGAAATGAATGTTGACCGTAAACTTGTTTTATGAAGCAGATTTGGAGGGGATACCCCCTTCGAATGGTTTGATCATGCTTAGAATGTTTCTATCATTGGAAACCCACAGTTCCATGCATGGAGAAAGTCAAAAAGGGGTACTTGCCAATTAAAGGAGTATATACTAGTATGCCTCTAGAAGGCGTACTTGCCAATTAATGGAGTATATACTAGTGGTTCGATGCCTCTGGGAAGATCTGTTCACCCTTGAAGATTTTAACATCCGCTTAGAAGAAGGGACATTAACATCGTCAGAAGAAGGGACATATGGTAGTAAGATATATGGGGACATTGTCCTAGACTTGACAGATCCCAAGGACGAGGATCAATTTTATTATCGAGACCCAGTGAGGCAAGTCCTTGGGAGACCTTTGGAGAGTGCACGGAGCATCTTGGAGTCATTACTTTCCCTCGTCTACACGAAAACATGCCTCACATTGGGGCCTTTTAGGTCTTGACCCATTGCATATGTGGCTGGACCACTTTAAATTATTGTAATTTTGATTTAGCTAGCTGAAGAAGAGTGTATTTTACTCTTACATATTCTACTTTTAGGATAACTATTTTAATTTATATTTTTTTTTCTAATTGTAAGGGACTCTGAGTATCACTCTATAAATAGAGATGCACTTCTTTATTTTTCATTATGGTTGGATTGGAGAAATATACCTTAGCATTTTTTAAATTTGTAGGAAACTATTATCTTCGTCTTTGTGTTACGAATGGCTAGTTAGAGCACCCTCATGAAGGTGTTTATTTTGTGGATGCTTCTCAACAAATTGATGCTTTCAAGAAGCATGGTATTGTGTATGATTTGATGAGTAAGTAGTCATTTCGTTTTCTTGTGGTATTTTATGTTGAGAGGTAGTAAATGTGTTCTTCTCTAGTG
Source organism: Pinus taeda (assembly GCA_000404065.3). NCBI lineage: Eukaryota > Viridiplantae > Streptophyta > Pinopsida > Pinales > Pinaceae > Pinus > Pinus taeda. The sequence continues at coordinate 206,421 of APFE030121725.1, read as the reverse complement.
AGGTGGTGTGCCCTTTTCTTCCTTCCTTGATAGGTTCCTTTACATTGGAACAATTCTAGTGGAGACTCTTCTGCTGACCTACATGAAACTTGTTGAACAACTAGGTTGACTTATTAGGGTTTGGAATGGACAATCCTAGTTATCGAAGATATCCTTTTGGAGTTGAATTGCGTAAGAAAGTTGAAATGTTCAATGTTTCAAGCATGCCACTCTAACTATCTTCAGGGACAAGAGAAGCTTAGAGAGTGATGACGTGAGAGTGTTGAGGAAAATTTAAAGAAGATACGAGATTAATGGACAAAATACTAGTTGTTGGAAATGATAATAATAATTAAAAAATAACCTATAATTAAGGTCTAATATTATAATAATTAAAACAAACCCAAAAATAAGGTCAAAATAGCCTAAAAGAGTAAAATAGTAGTAATCAAAAAGATAAATTCAAAAGAAGGTGGTGGGGAAGAGGGGGCTAGAAATTTGAAAAGGAAATTAGGATTAATTAAGGAGAAAGAAGGGGGGAGGATTAAACTGAAGCAAAGGATAAAGGTTTTGAAAACTAAAAGAAGAAAATAATCGAGAGAAAAGGACCATCGAAATTTTCTATAATTGTTTTAAGCAAGATTGAGATTATATATATATATATTATTATATATATTATATATATTTTATATAAGTGGGTTAAAGGAAATTAAAGGGCAAGAAAAATAGAATAGAGAAAGAATGGGGAAAGAGTGAAAGAAGAGGGGTAGGGAAGGGGGAGGGAAAAAAGAATTTTGGAAAAAGAGAAAGAATAGATATGGAAAATTTGGAAGAAGAATTAGGGTAGAGCCAAGAGAAAGAGATAGAGGGAGATGGGAAGAAAGGAGGAGTGGAAGAAAGGACGAAGTTGAGAGAGAAAAGGAAAAAGAAAAAGCAAGTAACTAACCCAAAGAGGTTCTTAAAGAAAAAGAGGGTTGTTCTTAAAAGGAGACAAGATTCAAAGGAGAATCTAGGAAGAAACAAAAGGAGGAGGAAAAGAACAGAGGAGAGAGGAAATGGCCAAGCAAAGAAGATTAAGAATGCAATTGATGAATGATAGGTTTACATCACTGGCTTAACTTATAAACATCTTCTCGATTGATGTTGTTAGGGTGCTTTTCAATTTTGATAGCTTCCAGAATGATACGAGATTGATAGCAGACATCAGGGGCCAAAATTTTAGCCTGGTCAAAGCAGATTAGGTGTTTGGACTTTTGAGAGTGTTTAGCAATTTTGATTTGGAGGGATAGTTGCAATGAGTGTCAACAGTGTCTTCTTTGAGACAGGCTTTAAAGGGTCAACCTATCTGCCCAATGTAGGATTTACAACATCAGCAAGGAATCTGATAAAACCCAACGCCTTACATTGAGTCTGTCTTGTCTTTAACAGATTTGAAAAGGTGTTTTAGGGTTTTATAAGGTTTAAAAATAGTTCTAATGTTCTTTTTGGAAAGGAATTTAGAGATGCAATATGTGATGCCTTGAATGTAGGGAAGTGAACAAGTGCTTAGGGAGGTGTGGGTCTAGAATTACCAGAATGAGGGTTAGTCTGAAAGCAAAATGCTCTCTGGATTTGGGTTGATGAGAAACCATTAGCCTCAAAGGCATTCATAAGGTGAGATTTCTCCTAATCTAGGAATTGAGGAGCAGAGATTGGAGTGGCTCGGTTAACTAGACTTTTAAGGACGAAATTTTTTTGTGTAGGGTGATGGTGGGATTGGGCATGAAGGTATCTATTTGTATGAATCTTCTTTTTGTAAATTTGACGAAAAAGGGAGCCATCATGTTGGCGGGAAATAAGGACATCTAGGAAGGGAAGGAAATTGCTTTCTTGGATTTCCATCATAAATTGGATGTGTGGAGATCGGGTATTAAGATGGGTAAGGAAAGGGTCAAGCACAAGGTAGCCACGTGGCCAAATTACAAAGGTGTTGTCTATGAAACCAAACCAACATTTGGGTTTAAGGAGAGAAGAGTTCAAGGCAAACTTTTCAAATTGTTCCATAAAGAGGTTGGCCACCATAGGGGATAGAGGGGATCACATTGCAGTCCCTTTGGTTTGTTCATAGTAAGGACCTTTAAAGGAGAAAAAGGTGGTGGAGAGGCAAATGTTGACAAGATTAAGGGTTTCTTGATCTACATGATCTGAAATAATGTTTGGAGCCTCAGGGATAGGAATTTAGTAAATACCATAACCACATCAAAACTAACCATAAGGTCGATATCAACGAGTTGCAAAGATTTAGTTTTTCTGATGAAATTTGAAGAATCCTTAATAGTGTATGAGGTGCAACCAATGGAGTTTTGGAGCTTTTTGGCAAGGAAATAAGAGAGAGTGTGGGTGAGGTCTCCAATGGCACTAACTATGGGTCGGAGCAAAATATCCTTAATGTGGATTTTAGTTAGTACCAGAGCAGAATATCCTTAATGTGGATTTTAGGTTGACGTTATATTCTAAGGGTCTGGGAATTTTGGGGGATACGACATTTCTAGATAGAAGTGTTAATGGAAGAGGCTTTGATGGTCTTAGTAAACATGGAAGTGACAAAGTTAATGGGGTTTCTAGAAAGAGGTTTATAAGCAAACGAGGATAGAAGGCCAAGAAGTTTAGATTCATAGGTAGTAGCTATGTCCATAACAACCAAGGCATTGCATTTATCTACTTTTAAAACAACAATATCAGGGTTGTCATTGATTTGGTGAATGGCAGAAAACTCATACCTTGAGAGGTTAGGCTTAGGTGGCTTAGAGCGCTTAAGGATCCTAAAACATTCTTGCCTTATTTCTTGTGCTTCATGGGTGGGCAGAAGATGAACAACAGACTTAATGGAACATAAAATCTCAGAAGTAAGAACATGTTGGGGGCTATGGCGAAATTAAAGCCTTTTTCCAAAAGGTGGATCGAAGGAGGATCAAGGGGGGTAGAGGATTGGTTTATGACAAAAGGAGGAGATGAAAGAGGAAGGGTGGGAGGAGGATTAGAAGAAGGAACCTCAAGGACAAGGATATTAGGGGAGAACGATTTTAACGAAGAGATAGATATGTTGTTGTTATTGTTATTATTATTATTATTATTATTATCCTCCAAACTTCTAACATCATTACTATTTGAAGACGTATGGTTGTTATCATTGATTTTGCTATTGCTTTAAACCTCATTATTATTTGAAGACGTTAGGTAATTATTGTTATTGTTGCTATTATTTTGAATCATAATGGGGGATCTGATAAATCTATCAGAGTTGCTATTGTGGGGCCAAAAGGAATTAAAAGGACAGGGGAGAAAGCAACCAACCTCGGCTTTGAAAAAATCAAGGGAAGAATTAAATGTAACATAGAAATCGGTATTATCACATGAGTTAGGTTTAGCAGCCTTCCAATTTGCATGAGGAAAAATGGTATAAGACAGCACATACAGATCACTAGCCCTAGTTGTCATTTTAGTTTCATTTGTAACTTTTGAATGAGCAAACTTAGTTGATCCCATATCCCCAATGAAAAGGAACCAATTTTCGATCCTTTCATAAACCTTATTTCTTTAACTCTTTTAAAACTTTTTAGTTGGGGTTACTCTTGAAAATCACCATGGTACTCATTTCCCTAAAATCTCAGCAATCGTACTCTAGGGAAGCTCCCCCTTCAACTAGATAAATGCCAACAAAAATTGTGGAAGAGGATTCGTGAGGTGATATGGCCTCCCTCGTAGTCGCACCAAGGTTACACTTGAGCTTTAAGACTTTATCTCGAGAAGTGCAAAATTGTGTGATAACAAGTCTATCAACATGCATTCAATTTATATTTGTGGAGTACGACTTTAAACATGATAATTATGAAAGTAAATCATTACAACATCTCATGACAATCACACACAAAGTTGAAGATTAAGAAATGGATAAAAGCCATAACACAGTCCATCTAGCATCCATAATAGGCATAAATGCCGAATTTTGAAAGGGTACCCGAAATACCTATTTATGTAGTCATCTGCAATGCTTACACTAGGGTTCTAAAACAACATATCATATAGACATCCTCACACAACATACTGCAATGCAACCTTGAGATCTAACTTGATCTCACACAAATTCCAATGATAATAGCAATAACAACGACAACATGCCCCCAACTTATTCCTTTCTTCATAGACCTAAAGGACTTGTATGCAAATTACAGTGGTGAAGGTTGACTATGTCAATTTAGTTACAAAAGGTTAAGGTTAATTGTGTCAGTGCATTACCTTTAACCTATTAAATATGTTTCTTAACCTATAGCCATTTGTAGTAGAGTTTCACCACACTCCCTTGTGCTCTATCATTTTTGTGCACTAATCTTGCTACTCTCGTATAATGCGCCCTCAAAATTTTATCTTTCCGCAACTTTCAAAAAACAAAGGGGTCAACACTTAAAATAAGAATTCTAAGAAAACTAAACCAAAAACCAAAATGGCTTCTACAAACAAAAAGTAACACAATAAGGATCCACCAAAGAAACCAAATAAAGAGATATGAAATATATAAACTAGAAAAAGACACTTCCCAAATACCACTAGTTCATACATGTGCGCAAACCATTTATATTTTAAATACATCTTATACTAAGTGAAAAGTATTTGAAAAAACTCAAAAAGAGGATATGTACAAGTTGTGCCTAAGTCATAGAATCCAACTATATGAAATTTAAAAATTACAAATACCAAAATCATAAGAAGATGTTCAAAAGTCTAGAAATCCTTCTATTGAACAAAAATGAGACAACAGTTCACCAAATATGTGGCAATATTTCAATAATTTTAGATTGTAAAGGAAACGAACATGCATTCAATTGTGGAAAAACAACCCATGACATTCTAGAGTGGAAATAGGAAATGTCATTCGATTTCACCATCATGAACCAACAAAATCAGCTCACTTTAGTCAAATAATTATATTGATGATCAGACCAAGAAAAAAAAGGATTTTATTTAGTATTAACTTGATAGAATACCAAAAAAATCATCTCTAATAAAGACGCTAGACTTTCCTCATACTTCTCACAATATCTCCTTAAGGGGTTTCAAACCCCTTTTGAATATGAACACTTTCAAACAGAGCTCACTTTGATTAGGACAAAATTCCAAATAAGTGCAAAGTGCTTTTGGTCACTTTAAGACAATGCTAGAAAGGATGGACTGTGATGCATATAAACTTTCCTTCCCATTTAAGCTAAGAAACCATGGTGCATTTCATGTTTGTTTAATTGATAAATATGTTCATGGGACACGTATTCCAAGCTGAATGTTGGGAAAAACATAGAGATGGGGTATCACTTGTGATTAATTAATGGCTATAGAAATTGGCAAAGGTAGAGCGACAATAATTGGCATTTTATTTATGAAGTAAATGAAAATATAAGAAAAGGAAGGTGAAGAGACACAGATTTGCATGAAGGGGAAATTGAAGGAAAATGAAGAAAATAGAGGTCTCAATGATAAAAGGCTTTTGAGGATTAGTTGCTAGCCTTTTGACAGTTTTGGGTTGAGCTCTCTTCCATTCTTTCATTCTCTCAAACTCTTGCACACTTAGAGTATTCTTGGAGCATTCTTGAAGCACTTTCGCATACATTGGATTTGGCGAAAGAAGGCAGAGGAAAGAAAGAAAGGGCAAGGGAACAGGGGGATCAACAACTACAACTTGATTTCTTTGCACGTAACAAGTTGCATGAGTGATTTCCTTGTCGATTTATGGATGCATGGTATATGCATGTGATTTTCTGGTTATGTGCTACCATTTGCATGGAGATTTGTCTGGAGTGACAATGGTTTTAGCCTTGCCTTGCCATTTCCTGGATAGGCATGGTGTTGTGGGCTTTTCCACCTAATTATTTTTTGATTGGTGCTCAAGTTCCTCATGGTTGTAGGTTGTAACTAATGCTCTGAAAGCCCTGGAACAACTTGGGTTGAATTATTAGTCCTAGAGCATAAGTTGGGACAAACGTTCTGGAGCCCTTGGTGGGTTGAGTTACTAGTCCCTGAAGCCGGGTTGGACAAATGCTCTGGAGCCCTAGAAGGCTGTGGATGGAGTTACTGGTTCTTGGAGCCCTAGACAACTTGGGTAGAGACCGATTTGATTGGTGTTAGTGATGTCTGAGAGTGGAGGTGGAATCACTATGGTTGAGGGTTGAGGTGGTTTGGACTCTGGAAGCCCTGGTTTGCTTTGCTTTTGTTTTGGTTATTCCATGAGATCCCCCATTCATGCTTGGAACATGGCGTGGAGGTGATTGGATGAAAGAGAGATTTGGTTCAGCCCAATCTATGGTCGGGTGGTACATGGAAGTCCCTGACCTGCTTGGTATTTTCATATGTTAATATGAAACATTTTCCTATTTTGATCTATGAGTATTTGTAGTGATTACGCTGCCGATATTATGGCTGACTTTCCATGATCCCTACGCTGGTTATATGATGTGTAATATCTATAGCTCTGGTCATCACTTGTTTAGTTATTGACAAGTTGATGAATATATGGACTAATAAGTGTTGTTGTAGTTATGTGGAGAGGGCATAGAGCCTTCTTTGTGATTCTCAGGTGAATCTCAGACTTTTATGATCATATATGCATTCACGACCCGTAGCTTACATGTTTACCATGTGTTTGACAAAATGTCTATTGTGTTCTAAGTAGTCTAGGTCAAGTTCTTGATTCTAGTTTGAATGTTTAGCTTTGTCCTCATGTCAATAATGATTCTGGAAAGTCTTAGACAGTTCTGGGCAGTGGTCTGGAGGCTGGCCTAGAATTGTGGCTCAGATCACGGGTCCGTACCCTATGAACTGGATATTTTGGGCTATAACCGCATGGAAGCAATGTCATGTGTGTTGTTGGAGCCCTATAACTTCACCCTTGCCTTGTTATGCATATAGTTGGGGCTTAAGATGTGAGAAAAGCAACCCCAACTCACCGTTTGGCCACCTAGGGTGGTCCTTTGGCCCTTGAGTGTCCTGTATCCCTGAGTGATGTTTGTGAGAAGTCAATTCTCGGCACCACTTTCATAGTTGAAGCTTGGAGGTCGGGTCATGTCATAGTAACTCTTCATCTCATGTTTACCGTGGCACACTTGTGAATTGGGTAAATGTGGAGGGGGCAGTTATAGGGTGGTATCAGAGCAAGGTTGCAACACTAGACCTCGGGGTAGTTGTGATTGTTATGTATGCATGTCCGATTGTTTGTGTTTTTCATGCATACATGTTGGTTATTTCTCGTGATGGTCATTGTCGCAGTTGTGTTGTCATGTTGAGGTTGATGATGTTGGTATGTTGAAATGATTGATATGTTGATATATATATATATATATATATATATAGATATATATAGATATATTGTGCTAATGCAGATTAACTGTGCAAACGAGATAACCTCCCATGAAACACACTAAGGTATGTTTGATTATGTTTATATTTGATTTATTGGACATGGTATAGTTGTAGGAAAAAGAAGATCATAGATGACTAGCAGGATGGTGGATTATAGTTCACGTGACTCTCCTTATAGATTAGATGAGCAACACCGAGATGAGTACTCTCCTAACATAGCAGATATCTTGGAAGTTTAAAGGCATGGATCATAAGTTGTAAGGCGGATAATGACAACATTATTCAGTCACAAGAAAGACTTGCTATGGCACAAGAAAAGCAGACAAAGGTCAATCCAGTGATCCTTCAGAGTTTATCATACTTGTAGAGATAGGAACAACCACAGAACAGTTATGGACAGGAGGAAAAGACCAATGAGACATATGGTAGCAGGTCTCATGGAGGACACAAGTCGGACAGCAATGACACGGTCAGATGTGGTAGATGGATGGATACACCTAAAAGGAGGGGTAGTGGTTATGGGTTCTATCTAGTTTTGGATCAGAGAGACAGCATGGTCATCATCGTTATCATCATTATAGGAGGAGTGAGAAGTAGTACTTGCCAGGCGAGTTCAAGAAAGCCAAATCTCCTACCCTTGATGGAGAGCTAAAGAAGCTGTAAGATGCAGAAACATGGTTTCTTGGGATGAAGAAGTTCTTTGAGCTACATGATTATACTAGTGTGGAAGAAGTCAGAAAAAAATCCAGATTAAATCGCCAAAATCTGATTTTTTGGGATGGTCGATTAAATCAGCAAATTATTTACCGACTTTTTCACTAAGGTAAAAATCAATATTAATTCGTAAAAGTCTCGATTTAATTAGGAGTCAACCCAAAAGGTTGCCTAGACTTCCCAGGCCACAGAAAAGAGGTGGAAAAGGCAAAAAAAACCCATCATTTTTCACTATTTTTGCTACTATTCATCCCTTTGGAGAGAGGAGGTGTTTGCCATTGCCTAAGAGGAGGAGATTTGGCACTAGCTTTGTGGTGGGGATTTGGCGATTCTTCCACTGCTCAACGTGAGAGACACAAAGTGCCGATTTGCAGCTGCCAGGTATGTATTTTAATTTCTCTCTTAGTCTTTGTTACACAAATGGCTTCTTAAATCTTTTTATAATTCTATTAGTTTTTTTTATCTTATTTTTGCTTAGAATTTTCAATCAAAACATTGTTTAGAATCTAGATTGAATCAAAACTTCAACTTTCAAGAATTAAATGACAAAAATTCAAACCCTTGTTTAGTGAATCTGAGTGTGTTCAAGTGAGTGAGAAGAGGAATTTTAAATTTTAAATTTTAAATCAACAATTAAATTTGTGTTTGCTTCTTATGTGATGGGCAATTTTTTTTTTCAATTTGTTTTTGGGCCCAGGTTCAAATTCAAGTTCAAAGTTTCAAACAAAATGTCAAGGCTTTTGGACCCTATGTGGGAGTATGGTGAACCTGATACTATACCCGAATTTTGGGGGGTCAATAAAATCTATTTGACTTGCAAGTTGTGTGGAAAGAATATGTAGGGGGTGTCAACAGATTTAAATTCCATTTGGGGCGAATTCCAGGGCAAAATGTAGACGTTTTCTTAGATCGATCTCCAAAAATCATCGGCGGGCCATTAAATCGTTGATGGACAATCATCTGAAATTAAACAGGAACGCAAAAAATTACAGATATAAACATAAATACAGAGATGCAGTAGAAATAACACTTCATTTCATTAATATCAAATAATGAAATATACTTACAAACAGAATGGAAATGAAACTAGCTCGGGCGATGGTAGCTTATCTCTGAGAAGAGACGTGGTGGCTACATGTCTCTGAACTAAGTTACAATGAGGCTCAAGGGCCTTTTTATTATTGAACAATAAGAGAAAACCCTAACAACCAAACCCTAACCAGAGGAGATGTAACACCAAGAGTTTATGGGCCCCGTTGGGGTTAGTACGACAGCCAACTTCCCAGGGTCGTAGCTTGGTCATATTATGATCTGATATTTGATCTAAGATGAACAATAAGGTATTACACACTCATGTGCATGGATGTGCCCATGTTATTTTGTGCAACGGATCGATAAGATTGCGAAATACACAGGCAATAAAGCAGTTAAAGAAAACATAACAGGCAACACATATAAACACAACAAGTTTAATAAAGAGTTCACCCAATACTTCTGGGCTGTGACTCCCAGTCTAACCTTCAGTGGTGGCCTCTCTATTATGTTTTCAAAGCAGATTTTTTACAACAGTGAGCTCAATTTGAGTCTCACACAACAGATATAAATCAGCAAGACCGTACTTGGATCCCCCAAGTCTCTGGAATACAGAGACTCTCCTTACTGAATCTTGACCTCTATTGGTCACAATGGTATGAGTCCAATCTGAGACTCAATACATGATTAGCACATACAGAGGAGTTCGCTTGAACCTCTCAAGCCTTCTCTAGAGTACATAGACTCTCTGACTCTCTCTAGCTCTGTCTTAACTCTGACTCGATGCTGCCTTTGCTTCTGCAGGTCAGCTCGGCTTCTTCTCTCTGCTCTCTGCTCTTAGCTTGTTTTCTCTCTGTCAGTTTGTGGCTTTAAAGCCAGTCTGCTCCCTGACTGTTCGTTTCCGCTTCCTGGCTTTCCTGTTCCCCTGCCTCTGTTCGTTTGAATCCCTCTATCCTGCGTAATCAGTCATTGTATAACGCTTCATAGGGAGGTGGCCACTTATTTCATAACAGATGAGTGTCATTTCTCTTGGACATATTTGAAACGATCGTTTTTTCTGTTAACTTCAACAATACCCGCGAAACATGACCTTCTGCCAACACATCGTCCATATCGGACTTCAAATCCTATATAACTCTGCCTGTTGACCCCGTCAAATCCGGTCATTCATCGAAACGCGTCTCCGTCGTTGATCTGGGGGCCCTAGATCCTACGGTCATCGTTCATATCAGGCGGCTAAGTAGCATGATGTGTACCCGTCCGATGTGAACGGTTTTCTCTCTCTTCCACCGGACGCGTGGCACTCGTTGTATGGCATCAGACGGAACTCGGTTGAAACTACTTACCGCTCGTAGCCCCTCCGATATTCTGTCGGTTTTGTGGAATCCCGCTTTCATGGAATCGGAACAATATCCGTTACATTTTATAATTTTTCGGGTCTGGGAGCTTGCGGCCTTTCCTTCTTTGAGGGGTTTACACCCGTCTCTCGAAATGGCCTCTACATTTGCTAATTTGCGATAGTGCGCGTTACCATGGGCCGACGGTCTACGCGCTTGACCGACGGTCCTCGTTGCTCCACGCTGATCACAAATTGCAACTGTTACGAGGATATCTCCGATAAGCTTAATCTTTGTAAGACTTTTAATCCTTGACATGATTTTTAAAGAGTTCATGAAAACTTAGAGAGTGTTCTAGGATCCAATTTGGATCACAGCCTTCCCACTGAAAAAGCTTTTGGACCACCAAAAGTTGTTTTTTAAGCATCAATCAAGTGAGGATATAGGGTCCTCGCTTGCCCAATTCCTATCCACCTTGCACTGCTTGGTTTTGAACCCGAGTCCAATTCTGAGGTACTCAACATCCCCTCTACGCGTAGTTCTGACCTTCTTGTCCAGAACTATGTCTTCCTGCAATTCATTGAGATATTTAGGCAACAGATCATCAATAGAAGGAAATTGACTCTGCTCTTCGGGATCTTCAATCAATGAAGGTTCAAACAATCTCAAGCTTTCTGCATTAACTACTGAATAGATGTGCATGTAAGCTGGCAAATCAAGGTGAAAAGCATTTTCACCAATTTTCTCAAGTATCTTGAAAGGTCCATACCTTATTGGCTTCAGCTTCTTACCTTCACCTTGCATTCTGTCTTTGCTAATATACAGCGAGACTTGATCACCAACTTGGTAACTATGCTCAGTCTGATGCTTATCATGCCTTGCCTTATACTTGGCTTGGCTCTTTTCCAGCTGTTCCTGTACTGCCTGGTGAATCTCTTGGATTTGTTCAATGAACTTGGTTGCTTTGTCCACATCACTGTGTCCATCAACCGTTATGTCTTTACCAAAGACAAAATCCAAGGGAGACCTTGATGTGAAGCCGAAACAGGTCTCAAAAGGAGATCTTTGTGTAGAAGAATGTTTAGCCCGGTTGTAAGCATGTTGCACATAACACAAATGTTCATCCCAAAGCTTGGGACGCTTACTGCAATAGCCTCTGAGCAACTGGATCACTGTCCGATTGACCACCTCTGTTTAGCCATCTATTTGTGGATGAAAGGTTGTGCTCTTCTTCAGTCTGGTGTCCATCAATTCCCACAGACTCGACCAAAATTTCCCAACAAATCGAGAATCTTGATCAGATACAATGGAAGTGGGTAATCCAAAATGAACCCATACATGCTGGAAGAACAACTTTGCTGTTTGTTCAGCTATAATTTGTTTGTTACAAGGTATTAAAACACACATTTTGCAGAACCTATCCACAACAACATATAAGTAGTCATGACCTTTTCTAGATTTAGGAATCTCCCAACAAAGTCCATGGAAACACTTTCCCAAGGATGAGAAGGAACTGGTAGTGGAGTGTACAAGCCTAGTTTTCTATTGTTGGGATTGCTTTTAGCACACATGGTACACCCTCTTACATATCTAGAAACCGTTTCATGCATTTTTGGCCAATAACAAAATCTTTGCAGCTGTGCAACTGTTTTACTTACACCAAAGTGACCTAATATTAGAGAAGTGTGTGCTTCTCAAATTATCTTTACTCTTTTGGTTTGAGGAATGCATAACTTTCCAAAATGATACAAGAGTTGGTCCTTAACATGATAATCCAATTCTTCTACTTGTTTGCCATGACTTAAAGTTGCATATACATTTTTAAAGTCTATATCTTGAGCATATTGTTCAATGTAGCTTTCCTGCATTACTGAGTTATGCTTAAGTATAGTAGATGCATTTATGATTGGTCTGGACAACATATCTACAACTTTATTGTGTATGTCCTTTTTATCTCTGATGATAAGATGAAACTGTTGTAGAAAACCCATTCACCTATAGTGTCTTGATTGCTGCAACTTAGTTTGTGAGTGTAAATATTGGAGTGGTTGATGATCAGTATGTATAACTTTCTCTTTGCCCATTAGATAATGTTTCCACTTTTTCACACTCTGTACTAACGCATACAATTCTTTATCATATGTGGGATAATTAACTACTGCAAAATTAAATGTCTCAGAATGATAACATATGTGTTTACTGTGCTGCATCAACACTAATCCCATGGCATAGTCACTAGCATCCGTTTCAATCTCAAATGGTCTTTGAAGATCGGGTAGTGCTAGTACTGGTGCTATACCAATCTTTTCTTTTAAGGTGTCGAAGGCTTTCTACTGTTTGCCTCCCCACTGAAACACCTTGTTCAATCTTGTTAAAGCATGTAAGGGAGCTGCAATCAAAGAAAAGTTAGCAATAAACTTTCTCCAATACTGTGCTACTCCTAGGAAGCTTCTAACTCCTGTAGCAGATTTGGGTTTAAGCCAGTTTACAATGACTGCAACTTTAGAAGGATCTATCTTCAATTCACCACCCCCTACAATATGACCCAAATAATTCAAAGATGTTTTGCCAAACTCACATTTTGATAGTCTAACATAAAGATTTTCTCTTTTCAAAACATCTAGACTCTGCTTTACATGCTTCAAATGTTCTTCCCATGTTTTACTAAATACAAGAATGTCATCTAGATATACAATGACAAAATCATCAATAAAAGGCCTGAGTACATCATTCATTACTCTCATGAAAGT